>BJCM01085768.1:0-13455 GCA_018326385.1 Flaveria bidentis
TATATATATATATATATATATATATATATATATATATATATATATATATATCTATAACCTATCTATTATTTATTTACTTGAAATAACTATTCATATGCAATTATAATTATATTTTTCTTCAAACATAATTTTATAATTTATAAATTTTTATTACTAATTATTTATTATTTTATTTATTCAACCCGTATAATACATGAGATACTAACCTAGTTAAGATTATATACAAGACTCAAGAGGCGAATCGTGTTTGATTCCCGCTCTCCCCTTGGTGCTCTTTTTCTCACATTTATATTAGTTTTTTATCATATATATTAGATGGAGCCCATGTATTACACATACAAAATAAATAAAATATATTAAAATTATTAGTTTTATTAATATTTTATTTTCTAGATGTTATTATTATTTGATGAAATAAAAATATAATAGATATCTAAAAGTTATAAGACACAATGATATAAAAATTATTACTCTATATTTAATATGTATTAATAAATTATTAAAATAACTACATTTAATTTTTAGATGTTTAATAGTATAGTTACTTATTTACAATAATTATCATTTAATATGAGAAAGATAAGAAATAAAATATAAATATATTTGTTTTAATATATTTTAGTTAAAAATAAAAGTCAAATTAATTGTTTTATATTTTTGTATTTATTATGAGAGAGAAATAGACTAATAAATTTTTTAATGTGCTAAAATGATAACACATGTCATTTGATATACTATAATGATAATACGTGTATTAACAAAACTTTCTTTTAATATATGTTAGATATTTTTCATCTTTTACTTGTTATATTAGTTTTTTAATTCTTCTAAATTTCAATGAGCACCAATTGTATCATCGAGATTCTGTATAACCTATTTAAATCAACTCCTTCGAGCCTATTCATTCTTCTTTTCCCACGAATATCTCTCCAAACGTTCTTCCCAATCCTCTGTTTCATCAAAATTCCCCCAAATTGAACAAACTTTTGATCCAAAACGCTATTCTGAAAAACCTAGAACAAATTCATCATCTTCGATCCCTTCACACTAAACATTACATTCTGCAAATGTTATGAACATCAACATTATCCCAATTAATGTCAATTCCACCGCCTTCGTTAGAATCCGAACAAACCGCATACGATTCCATCGATCATGTCTACAGAAACCTTCATCAGAATTGCCAGACCTCCCATTCGATCGTGAAATTGCGGAAAATCCCTCCGATTCCGATTCGTCAGAGCCAAAGTATGGCGGAAATGGGGGAAAGCAGCGACGGCGTATGCAGCGACGACGGCGACGGTGATAATAAAGACGATGAGGAATATGAGCGTCAGATGGAGGAAGATTACTTACTCCATGCTTCTGCCCTTGGCCTTAATCACATTCGCACATGCTCTGTTCCTTCTCCTCTTAGGGTTGGGTCTACGGCTAATACACCCTCGAATTTGGGTGCTAATAATAAAGATAAGACTGTAGGCTCTTCTCGTGGAGAAGATCGCACAAAGCAATTTCCTAGGTTTACTGATCCAGGTTACGATTCATTACACTATCAGTTAATATAATGATTGTTCTTTTTGAATTGTGGATTTAGATAAATGTATAATATCACGCTTTTATGCGTTTATGCATGCTGGAGTTTATTGATTTGTTAGTTTTTTGAGTAATAGTTCAATTTCAGCTTAATGAATTCTTCATGAAGAGTAGTGGTGGGAAGAATTGCAATTTGGTATATTTAAGTGTCAGCTAACAATTAATCTAAGCTTATGTTATGAATGTAGTTATTGAAGTAATAGATATGATTGGTGGACACAAATCTAGCGGTTCAAGCGTTTACATGCGTTCTTAATTTTGTGTGAGTTAAAGTTTAGGATGAATCTCCTCTGGTGAGTAGGAGCATCGGTATTGAAGTTAGATATGCTTATCTTTGGTATTTTGTAGGCAAGAAGGTATCATGGAGTCAATCGAAATCTTTACGAGTTCTTCCACCACCCATTGGTGGACTGGAGGTAATCTGCGCGTAACAGACAGAGTTAATAGGCTTAATTTGCCTTAATTTCATTTGTCAACATATTTTTCAATTCCTTGCTTTCTACTAAATTGAAGCAATGTGTGGCTCAGATTTGTTATATTGTATTGGTTCAGGGTAATGCAACTATTTCTAAGGAAATGCAATCTCCAAGGTTCCAGGCTATACTGCGGGCCACAAGTGGTCTTAAAAAGAGAGCCTCGGATCTCAAGAGTTTATCTCACGAACTCAATTCTAAAGGAGCAAGGCCTCTACCTTTTTCAAAATCTCGTGGATTTGGGCGTGTGGAGGTATCTCATTATCACATGATCTTTTAAATTTCTTTAATCGGGTTCACCCTTAACCTGTTTGCTATGCCATTGCATTATGTATCAAGTTCAGGAGATTTTGGTGATGCTTAGGGGGAAGTTTGATAAATTAAAGGAAGAAGTCAATGCTGATTTGGCTATATTCGCTGGAGATTTGGTTGGCATACTTGATGAAACTTCAATATCACACCCAGAATGGCAAGAAAATTTGGAGGACTTGTTGATCGTTGCAAGAAAGTGTGCAAAAATGGCACCCGATGAATTTTGGTTGAAGTGTGAAAACATTGTTCAGATTCTAGACGATCGCCGTCAAGATTTACCAACTGGTATTCTTAAACAAGTTCATACTCGTCTTTTGTTTATCCTTACTCGATGCACTCGGCTTGTGCAATTCCACAAGGAATGTGGTTATGAAGAAGGTCACCATAATATAGGTCTCCACCAGCTTAGTGATCTTGGTGTTTATCAAAAACTTATAGAATCCACATACCAAAACACCAGTAGCGCATTAGGAGAAACTGAAGCAAACGAAACACAAATTGATCAAAATGAAGAACAAAGTCAAGCAAAATTAAATATAGATGATGTAACTGATAACGTGGATGTTAGTACTGCTAAAAGTGTTGCTTCATCAACAAGTAGTTTTAAAACTCCATCTTGGAAGAAATTTTCATCTTCAGTAGATAAGAATCTCAAAGGCCATGATGATGTGGACAATCCAACAACAGATATTTCGGACCAATTTGACCCTAAAGATGATCATTTCTTAACCATTGGAATACCAGTTTGTCCTCCTGAGGACTTGGAGATATCATCAAATCTAAGAAGAGTTACATCTGAGGTTTCAGTATCTCAACATCAAGCAGCTTATGAGAGTTCATTGATTTGTCGTATATGTGAAGTTGAAATACCAACCGTACATGTGGAAGAACATTCTAGAATATGTGCCATTGCTGACAGATGTGATTTAAAAGGTCTAACTGTCAATGAAAGACTATACAGAGTTGCAGAGACTCTTGAAAGGATTATTGATGCATGTATACCCAAGAGTGCAGATATTGCTGTTGGAAATCCAGAGACTGGGAGAACATCCTCTTGTAGTACACCAGATGACTCTGATGAGTCATCACCTAGAAAACAACGTTTGACTTGTCAATGCTCTGAAGAAATTTTAGAATGTGTTCATGAAGCTGACAGTGCTTATGCCATGGAAAACCTGCAGAGTCTTCCTGATATGCCTAATGAAACACGTGGGACGTTAACACCTGTTACATGTCGTAAAGCTTCATCTGTTGGAAGCTTGACACCTAGATCACCTTTACTAACACCAAGAACCAATCAGATTGAAGTATTTTTAAGTGAAAGAAAGACCACAAGTGAGCATGAAAACTGGCAGGCGGTAGTTAACAATCTCCACCTATTGTTATTACATGCATGCACCAATTTTCATATTTATGTTAAATTGACATTATTGCAACAAGAGGTTTTAAGATACTAAAAACATCTATCAAATGGCAGATACATAAGCTACTGGAAATTGCTAGATCTGTAGCCAGTATCAACACTAATGAGTACAGTGCACTGGAGATCATGCTTGATCATTTAACAGACCTCAAGTATGCTATCCAAGATAGAAAGGTGGATGCCCTTGTTGTCGAAACATTTGGTAGACGTATAGAGAAACTATTACAGTGAGTAATTCAATTATATCTTAATAAATTGATGCAAATGGCATGTCTATTCCCAATTAAAGATGAACTTGCAGAGGTCAAATTTACAATTTCTAAAATTTAAAACCAATAAGAAATTAGTTGACTTTAGAACTTATTAACAAATTTTAGATAGTCTATAATAGTATTGAAGGCATATTGCATAAAGAGTAAAATACATTGGTCCTATTTTTGCTTTGGGTAACCAACCTTATTATCACTCATAAAATGGCTGAAGCTTTCAAAAAGTTTGAAGAATAAACCTTGAACTTTTTAAATTTTCGATGTAAGGCCATCTTTAAGTTATCCGGTCCAAAGGATGATGTGTCAGCTGACATGGTTGATACATGTTGACTTTTTTTCATGTGTGGTGATTGAAGACAAGTTAACTTAGAAGATTACCCTGAATGAAAACTATTCCAAACTTTGATCTTTTTTCTTAGTGCAATAAAGTTTGATGCCCAAATCAATAATCAGATCAAAGTTTGTTACTTAGTTATGTAATCTGTTTCATCTTTTATTCACTGAAAGTAAATAGACCATCATTATGTTGAAATTTATATATAGAACTCTAAAGTCAAAACTGCATCACAAAGTATGGAACTAAGGATCAGACATTTGCAATCTGCAGTAGATCACTTTCATCAAGATTGTTGTTTTACTTCAGCTGTTTGATATCCTCTCATCTTTAAACTGAAAACTATTCCTTTACAAAATACAGGGAGAAATACGTACTTCTTTGTGGGCAGATAGATGATGATAAGATAGAATCATCAAGTAACATGGCCAATGAAGATAGTTCTGTAGATGATGAAACAGCCCGCAGTCTGCGTGCTAGTCCTGTGAATACATTTTCCAAAGATAGGACATCCATTGAAGACTTCGAAATAATAAAACCAATCAGCAGAGGTGCGTTTGGACGAGTATTTCTAGCCAAGAAAAGGGCAACAGGTGATGTATTTGCCATAAAGGTGAGAGCTTCATACATCCTGAAGGAATTAATCTAGAAGAAGTTAATGAATAGTGTGATAAATTATGATTACAAATTACTATGTGCATGAGTTTAAGAGCTAAAAGAGCTTAATTTGAATCAAGTATTGCAGGTTTTGAAGAAGGCTGATATGATTCGTAAAAATTCAGTTGAAAGCATTTTAGCTGAGCGTGATATATTGATATCAGTTCGCAATCCTTTTGTGGTGAGATTGGAAGCACATAAAAATAATTCAATTAGAACATAATTGACTTTATTTTAGAGTAAATTCATGAAATTGTTTTCATGACATGAGCAGGTCAGATTTTTCTACTCATTCACATGCAAAGAAAATCTATATCTGGTTATGGAGTTTTTAAATGGAGGAGATCTTTTCTCTTTATTGAGAACTCTTGGTTGCTTGGAAGAGAATATGGCACGCGTCTATATTGCTGAAGTTGTAAGTGTTTTCTTTTCTTTTCTTTTTCCTTTTTTACTTTCAGAAGTAATGTTTTAATGTAACATGAATTCTGACCGATTATTATGCAGGTTCTTGCATTGGAGTATTTACATTCTTTGAATATCATTCATAGAGACATGAAGCCAGATAACTTGTTAATTGGTCCAGATGGCCACATCAAGGTCTATAATTTCTATTTTCATTTTGTTTGTAATAATAGATTACTGAAATTTCACTTGTAACTTTTAAGATCAAGGAGAAAGTGAACGTTGTCATGATGTTATTATTTCATAATAACCAATATATTAATTACAGTTAAAACATTTATTATATTTCACTAGTTATAATACGTTATTATACTTTTATTGAACTCAAAATTTTATTTGAATGTTACAGTTATCAGATTTTGGGCTATCTAAAGTGGGTCTTATAAACAGCACAGAGGATTTATCAGGGACATCAGGCAGCAGGGCTCCTATTTATGGGGAAAATGAAGTTACAACTGAAAACGGTCAGACACAATCAGTTGTTGGTACTCCTGACTATTTGGCTCCTGAGATACTTCTTGGCGTTGGACATGGTTGCAACTGCACATTTTACAATTATATCCCTTATTTGATAATCTTTTCATACTTATCATACAATGCATACCTTCTTGTAGGTGCAACAGCTGATTGGTGGTCTGTTGGTGTTATTCTTTTTGAGCTACTTGTAGGAATCCCGCCATTTAATGCAGAATCTCCTCAAGTAACCTCACTAAAACTAAAAATCTCATTCTTAATAATGTAAAAACTTATTTTTTAGCTCATAGTTATCTTGTAAAAAACGTCTTGTTTTGATGCAGCAAGTTTTTGCCAACATTATGAATAGAGACATACCATGGCCCAAGGTTCCTGAGGAGATGAGCTATGAAGCATATGATCTGATTAACAAGTTAGCTTGATGATTATAAATTTGGCATATTACTGAGCTCTTACTTTTTTAATCTTACATATGGAAATAGCTAATAAATTGCATGATATAATAATATTAACCTT
This sequence comes from Flaveria bidentis, assembly GCA_018326385.1. Taxonomy (NCBI): domain Eukaryota; kingdom Viridiplantae; phylum Streptophyta; class Magnoliopsida; order Asterales; family Asteraceae; genus Flaveria; species Flaveria bidentis. The sequence continues at coordinate 6,514 of BJCM01085768.1, forward strand.
TTGCTTTATCTCAGGTTATTGACTGAAAATCCAGCTCAACGTCTTGGTGCAACGGGTTCTAGTGAGGTAAAGTTTCTCCACGTATATAGCATGTTTGTTACATAATAATTTTAGTTAGTGAACTGCAAGAATGCGCAAGCACTTGACATAGTGCTTTTAAGACATGGTGTTAAACCAATAGGTACACGTGTTTATGCGGTTCTTCAAGTAAATTTAGTTTTTGCATAATGACCCTCTTTCTCTTTCTCTACACACATGCACATTAAAAGTTATAAGCTTATCTGTTTTATCCTATAAACAGGTAAAAACACACCCATTTTTTAGGAATATTCACTGGGACACACTTGCAAGGCAGAAGGTGATTTAATCTTTCATTTAGTTCCTATGTTTTTCTGTGAAATAATAAAATCGTTTATATTAAGCAACTATTCTAATTAGATTTTTCCCCCTAAAGGCCACATTCATACCATCTGCTGAAGCACTTGACACGAGTTATTTTATGAGTCGGTATATTTGGAATCCAGAAGATGAACAAGTTGATGGGGGTAGTGACTTTGACGACATGTCAGATACAGGCAGCACATTTGGTGATAGTTCGTATGGCAATATGCTAGATGAAGAGGTACATTCATCTTTTCTATCTTACACCCTCTTACTGAACATCTGAGTCGTCAATCTCTGTTCATTTATATGGAAGGTTTCGATTCTCATTTTATTTTACTAATAGCGGGTGGGTAAAAATTAGAAAATAGCTACAAATAAAACGAGCCAAACCAAGTTAAACGGGTCAAAATCCTCCTAACATCTTTTTCTTATATGCTTACAATGTTGTTTTGATGATTGATATGGGTTGGACCCCTTATTCCTTTCTTTTTTTCTTTTTGCTTACATGGTTCAGTTTTCAGTTCTAATCCTTTGGTTGTTTAAGTAGGGTGACGAATGTGGTAACCTAGCAGAATTCGGCTCCTCGACTCTCAATGGGAATTACTCATTCAGTAATTTTTCGTATAAGGTAATGCTTTTCTTTAATACGCGTCCAAAATGCATTTTTAATGCATGAACCTTCTGAACTCATAACATTTATAACAATATATAACAAATTAGTTATTTACTTGTTTTGACCCGTTAACCAAGTTAGTTGTTTTGTTTTGTTGATCAGAACCTGTCTCAGCTAGCTTCTATAAATTATGATGTGCTTGTGAAGAGTGCTCAAGACTCGATTGAAGGTTCAAAACCATAACAAGGAAAGCTATCAACTGCTTCGGCTTCCATCATTTTTTGTATGCATGATGCATATATTCCTGCAACCCCTTAAACAAAAATAGAATGAGTAATTAATTAATTAAATAAAAGGCGTTTATTATTCATGCAAAGCTTTAATAATCAAAATTCATAAGATCGATAGTCACTATATTATCAGTAGGTTACATATGCTCCCTTGTTTAAATTAGTAGATTATTTGAAAGCATGTTTTGTTTCATTTTATTATCTTAATTTTTTTTTTCATTCAATATACCCATCCTTATCACTTTTCAATATAATCATTTATATATGATTTTTCCGATCTCTTGTGTATTCTTTCAAAATGTATTTGCACCTGCGCAATACATCATGATACACGAATCGATTCAAGTATCTACTTTTTATACAGGTATGTGTTATGAATGTTATATCATCATATCATTTATCTATACTGTAAATATACAATACTTGTAAATAGGCACTTTCTTTGATTTTTCTCTTGAAAAGCTGAAGGCAAGGGCACGTATACCTCAATTTAAATATATGAGATTAAATCACACCATAATATTGTAAATGGGAATTTGTATTTAATTATCATATAATAAAATATGCTTAAATATAACACTGTTTAGAAAGAAGTTTTTAATTCAATATGAAAATTTGGAAAATCACTTTGATTTCGGTTAGCACTTCAGTTTGGACATTAGAATAAACCAGAACACATAAAATAATAAAAAAATTACGACAAGCAGAAAACAAAAAGTAGAACCTATTAATAGTTTGCTGATCGATAATCTTCATGTTGTTATGCGTGTAACAATATGATTGTATCATTCGGTCTTAATTTTCGGTAGTGTACAAGCAAGCATAAGGTCACTAAGCTAGAACAATTACTTGGTAATTAGTAATTTGTTTTATGAGTGATTCTCTCAACTAATATTAAACCCTTTAGTATTAAAACAAACCAAACAACAAATTTATAGAAAATTAACACTAACAAAAATCAAATTCAATAACCTGACCACGTGATAATTGTTGATCAAAGTTACAAAACAGTAAAAGGAGAAATATATTATACATATGGTGGTGTACTATCATTCACATATGATAAAATTTTTCACTCATGAATTCATTAATATTGCTTCTTTAGGCTGTCAACAATCTTTCATACTTAAACCATTTTTTATGTCACGTGCTTAAAGAAGAATAACTGTTGATCAAAGCCAAAGCATTGCTGGTTAAATGTGCAACATTCACAATCTTTCCTCTTACAACGCTTTTCATTTTGGGGTCATTCGTAAACCCTTCAGAGCACGTGTCTTCATCCGTCATTGCAGAACTGACCCACGTTTGTATGTCGCTCATCACTAGCCCTGAATCTTTGGCACCCGGCTTAATCATCTCCGCAAGTGATTTTTGCAACTCGTACACTGAATCACTCAACAACTCAATGCAGTCTTTCATGGCTGCAACCTCTTGTGGAGTCATGCCATGCACTTTTGACAGTTTAACCATGGATGAAGAGGTCGTGCGGGTGGTGTCAAGGGACACCGAAAGAGCTGTTTGGGCTAGTAGCTTCGGGCTTGTTTGGATTGCACCTGCTCGTACTGACAATGAGTTGAAGCACAATGTTGGGTAAGTTGTCAAACCACATGACGTTCTTATAAATTCAACATTTGTTTTCTCAAGGGCTGTGATTAAATTGAGGGATGAAGCTAAGAGTAGTAATATTATTATGAGGATGTTGTGGGATGAAGAATTGATGGAGTACGAAACTTCCATATTGTGTGTTGTGTGTAATAACTCCAAGTTTAAAGGTAATGAGGTTGGTTATGAAAGTAGAGCAAATGCATCCCACATTTATAGAAAACTGAATATTGATATGCATGATATTTATTTATCTTCTTAATTAAATAATCTTTTTTTGGCTAATGTTAATAACATGTACTTGTGACAAAATACTTTGCAAGTGGCCATTTGCACAACATGTAGTGTAATTATATAAGCCATCATATATCTTCAATAATTTAAGAAATGTATGCGATACAATTATCAATTTGGAGATAGCTGCATTGGGGTCTACATATGGGTCGACGATTACATTAAGCAATACCGCAAAAGCGCGAGGCATTAATTTATTATTTAGTAGATATTTTGAGATCATATTTTAAGCAAGAAGCTAATTAAGTGAGAAGGTGATAAAGTTATATTAAAGATTTGAAAACATTAGATCAAATGTAATATATAACCAAAACTTTGTAGAAAAGTGAATGTAAATATGTATGAGGTTTATCTATTCGGAAGATCATGAGAAATAACTAGTGAAATGATCTTAATTAAGGTTATTGTCGTTATCTAAGGATATTGAGTACATGCATGTGACTTGAGATTTTTGTATAAATATCTTCCAAGTTGCTATTAGCAACTTGCAATTATGCAATCTTTAGCCATCCTATATTGAATGATATGACCCAGACTTTGATTTATGATATTTTGATATTTTTAAGCCATAATTATGATATTTCAACTTGATAGATATTTATTTAGCTAGAGGGGACGTGAGAATGTCTCTCAAACTACAATGTGTTGGTGTGCTCACAGCTCGTTTGACTTACCTCTCATTTTACTCCGAAACCAAAGAGAGCTGGAACATTTCGTGATCTGATTTAAATAATTTTACCTGAAAGTATAGTTAAAGTCTACGTGAAAGTATAGTTAAATTTCTTTAACAGACAAATGTGTAGTTTTGTACAAAGTCTACGTGAAAGTATAGTTAAATTTCAACCGTAAACATTGTTCCGGACGAATGAATATTTTCATTCAAAAGTAAAGTTTCACCCAAATGTACATGTATTGTTTCGCACTGTGTGCAAACAATAAAAGAGTCATGTATAACAAGTATTTACATGTGATATATATAGTTAAAGTAAAGTTTGCGTTCTGATCAGGTTTTACTTTTTGATGTCGCACCTATAAAGATCAATTTTTTAGTTGATGGATATTGACCACTAGTGACACGCTAGATAGATTCCTCATCTATATCTTTTGATGGTATAACATCTTATCTCTCTTTATATTCATCAGAAGAAGATGAATTCGAGAGAAAGTGACCAACCTTGATCATCCAATTCGATTTTGGAGGGAAAAAAATGAGAATAACTATCATTTGTCAGTTTAAGCATTATATTTTTTATTTTAAATAACCATTAAAAATACATAATTTTCCACTCGAATTTCACATGTGAAATTCTAGAAAATCAATTCGAAATAATTTTTTTAATGAAGCCATTTTTACCAAAGCCAGCTCGACCCCAACCATGAGCTCTGCCCCTTGGACCCCGATACCAAGGGCGTTGCCCCCGGATCTCTGCCAAAGGACGGCCCTTATTACTTGTTTAATGGATATTATGATTACATTTGTTATTAGTCAATTTAATTACACTAATATGTAACGTTCAAACATATCAAAAGTCACTATTTTCATGATTGTAAATTATATTCTTGGGGTTTGCGAATTGTTAAGAGGAAAATCGTTCTTCAAAGAATATGGAACGTACCAAATTACCAAGTACGTTTACATGATCTAATATTCTCAAAGCTGTTCATTGAGGAAAAAAAAGCCAATTTGATATCTATTGGCTTTAAAATATAATCTCAAAACGGCACATGTTTTTGCTGAGTTGGCATACATGAATATCTACATATCTATTGTTTATGTCCTTGTCCGTATAGAAAGAGTTACCTGGTGGTCAGAAAGTTGAATACCGTTAATGCAATCGTCTCCTGTTTCTAGAACCTACCTCCACTTTGATAATTATCTCATAGGATTCAATTCAAAGTAGGTTACTTATTTTGATACAAGTTTTATATTACGAGGATGATTATGAGCGATTGTAAATGAATAAAAAGAAAAATTTATATCTATTGTATCATGATTACTCATATTTAGGAAAAACGGTACAACCCCATCCTCATTTAGGACTGTAAATGAATTTAACGTTCGACGAACAATTTGTGAACTATACGGAGGGAAGTTCGTTCGTTTAATGAAGAACGACTACGGAGAATAAAATTGTGTTCATTAAGTTAAACGAACACACATGAACAAAATGTGTTCCTTCATTGATTTTTTGCGAATGTTTAATAATGTGTTTGTTCATTTAAGAATCTCATATATATATATATATTACTGTAAAAATATGTACAATGTGACCATTTTCAACTTTAGTTTATGCTAAAGGGTGACAAACTTCTTAATTTTGTGTTATTTATATTTACGATAATTATATCAAGTATGTTTGAAAAATTTAGTTAAGTTCATGTTAAAGTTTGACTAAGTTTTTATTTGTGTTGATCATTTATATTTATTTATGTTCAGTAAATATTCATAAACAATTTATTTTTATAAAAACTAACACGAACAAGAAATCTGATTCGTTAAATATTCGTGACCAATTCATAGACAATATTTTATTAATGAACGAACACAGAAACTAATATTAATGTTCGTTCGATTTGTTTACATAAATTTGTCCCATTATTTAATTTGTAAATCGGTACTTTTGACCATTGAGGCACTATAGTCTACTACTCTACTTGTTTCCAACTCAAGAGATCTAAATCTAGGCTTAATATTTTTTTCCATTCCTCTCTTAGACTCGAAATAATCAGGAGGGGTCAATAAATAACAAATCTGAAAAAAGAAAATTACAACAAATTAGATATACAATCGAAATTAAATCAGGATGGGGTCTACAAAACATTTTATTAAATAAAAAAGCAAAAGTAAAAACATAAAATCTAAAGAAAGATAACTAAAATCTAGGGGAAAAACAAACAAAAAAGTTTTAAAAAATTAAAATAAAGCACACACCCCGAGATCGAACCCGGGTGTGCGGGAAAACAGTATTTACACTTACTAGTAACTACTGGGTTACCAACCTTTGTTTATTATTGAAAATATAAAACACTAAAACATCAAGAAAAGAAAAAAGAAACTCACAATTATTGATTGTTACATGACTAAATAGAATAATGGGAATTTAAACTATTCGACAAAGTTAAATGTAATAGTAAAAGATGATCGTTTAGAAAACACACTAACTATTTTATTTATTTACTAATTTATTTATTTAGAGCATTTCTCGTCTCTGTTCTTATATTTACAGCAAAAATATTATTTTTTTCTTTTTTCTTTAATTACATAATACTTTTTATATCATTATTTTTTTCTCTACTCATAACGATTTTCAACAATATTAAAAAAAGCATAGGGGTTGTACCATGTTTTTCTCATATTTTAGAAAATACGGTTCAAACCTTATAAAATTTTCATCTATTTCACTCACAACCACTTATAACGATCCCTTATAACTTATAGAACACACTCACGTCAAAACAATGTTGTTAGGTCTAGTTTCAGTAGATCTAGTTTATTATGTATAGGCTTAGTACTTGAATTAATATCTGTAATGAATGTTTATAATTCATTATTGTGTATGCATTAAATATATAGGTTAACCCATTTTTGTGTGTGTTGATTTATGTATGGTTGTAGGTACAAACATTATACTCGGTCAACTTATGAAATTGACCAAGTGTAAGAAACATCTACGGATGAACATTTTGTTCTTCCGTAGATATATTTCTTACAAGTAACTTGTCATCCGAAGATCCTCTGCAGATGAACAACCAGAAGTG
>BJCM01085770.1:0-11836 GCA_018326385.1 Flaveria bidentis
AAATAAATTATGACCAGGTATCTACATGTTTGGAGGGTTCTAGAATAGTTATGGGTTATGTCTTGGTTGATTTGGATGGTTAAAATACGAGTCCGGACCTTAAACGAACCGAAAACGTTAAAAAAAACTGATTTTGCTGAAACGAACTGTGGGTCACGCCACGACAAGTATGAAACATGATTACAACATAAAATCCATCATTTTATTAATATTCAAAGATCCGAAGACCAAAAAAAGTCAGGTTTACAATATATAATAACAAATACAAAGCTAGTCGAAAATGACGAATGTCACACAAAGACAAATGTCTGACCAATTTAGATAATATTTCTTAACCATTCAGCATTAGACCTCTTAATCATTCAGCATCAGTATGATGCTTAACCATTCAGAGGTAAATCTCTTAACCATTCAGACATGTGCTCGCGAAACAATCAGTTTGAACCATTCAGACATTTGAATCATTAAGAGGTTGATTAAGAGGCTGCCAAACAATCCCTTAAATATGTATCATTGTGTATAATACATTAATTGTGTCAATTATCAATTCATTAAAAATTTTCATCATTTCTTATATGTATTCATTGTTATGTTTTATGTTTTACATTATTTTATATTATTTTATTTGTCATTATTTTTATAAATTATATAAACTTGTTATTAATCATTGTGATTTACAATTTTATTTTTATCATTATTTTTATAAATTATATAAACTTGTTATTAATCATTGTGATTTACAATTAGAAGTACTTAATCATGTTATATTAACAATGTATTTTACAAAACTCATAATGTTTATATTTAACACAAGTGTTACATTTGTTATTGTTATTTTATATTATATAACTTATTGTTATCAATAAATGTTTTTACAATTAGAAATTACAATCATATTATTTCATCGTTGTATTTTTTTAAAAATTTAAAATATTTAAAATAACACAATAGCTATAAAAAACACAATAACTCATTTCATCATCGTTTTAAACAAAGGTCATGTTGTGGCTCCATCTACGCCTCCAACAATGGATCACTTAAAACATTAAAATACATAATTAATTGAAATCTTTTGTTTCGAGTTTGGAGGTTAATGTCACCGCTTGGTGTGATAGAGGTTCTTCATCATGTGCGATTTCAAACGATCATATTTACATTTTTTTCCTCAGGTTTTTTCATGACTAGACTATGTCGATTCATCAAAACATAATGCTTTAAAAACAATTAATAAATGACTACACGAAGATCTACGAGGGAAACTGTAACACCCGACTTTTCATAACACCAATATTATCCGTTTTGCTCACGAGAAACTCATGGATTTGCTTTTTTTTGTCCAGGTGTAAACTTCACAGGAAGGTCATCCATTCATGGATTGCTACCAACTGAGCATGTTTAACCATTGAGTTTTCCTCTCATCCACAACTAATACGCCCAAAACGCGTTGGTGATAATAGAGACCAGATAATTTTATTAACCAATAATATAACTGTCCACGATTGATGTGGGTATATGTAGGGTGTTACAATTATCCCCCTTTGGACTCATCGTCCTCGATAAGCCCGAGAAGTTACTATCCTCGGTGAGGTATGTCCCATATCTCGAACGACATAAGAGTGGCTCTGATACCATATTGTAACACCCGAACCTCATGTCATCAATATTGTATGTTTTGCCCACGAGAAACTAACAGATTTGCTTTTAGTTGCGCAGGTGAAAACTTCCCTATAGAGGTCACCTAACCCTGGATTGCTACCACCTGAGCACGCTTAACCGCTAAGTTCTCATCTCATACACAGTCAATACGTCCAAAACGTGTTGGCAATATTAGAGACCATACATTTCTTATTAACTAAGAATATCTCCTAGTCACGGCCTATGTGAGATATATGTAAGATGTTACAGAAATTCAAGACCTTTTTCGCTTTAAGTGAGTTGTATAAATGGATAGAATTCTTTACGTAGATTTGATAAAACTAAGAACAACCAAAAAAAAGTATTCTTTTAATTGATGATTTATGATTGCGAGTTACAGTTGGGATCGACTGACATGGTTGTGCTATTGACAGATTACGCAGGAGCTTGAAGCTTCAGAATTACGATTAGGTCGCTCTGCATATGTGGTATATTGCAACGGGTTTTCTGGTCGGTCTATAAGAGTTTGTTCTTGTGTCGCTCTTTTGACCTTCGTTGATTCGTTTTGTGTGGTTAGTTGTTCGTATATTTCTTTTTTTTTTTTGTAGTCTTGTATTTGCATTTGTGGGATAAAACTTATCCATCTAAATGTAATCCTACGAGGAGAATCTTGAAACGAATTTGGTGTTAGATTCTTCGTTTTATTCTCCTCTTATTGTTTTATTAATATGTTATCATTTACCAAGTCAATTATTCCATAAGAATGTTATAGAAAACAAAACATAAATTAAAACCGAGCATCATTTTATTATTGTTTTTGATACTATGAATCCAAGCAATAACAAAACAAATGTAAAATATTGTGAAATACATGCCTAACTAGAACAAACGATCGCACATAATTTAAACTATACGATTACATAATTAATTTGTTTAGTGGAGATTAGGTCATTAAAATCCAAGGTTACAATACAATATAGTACCACGGATATATAGATAGTACAAAGAAGATGATCTCATCTCGAAAGGTATAACCATAGTGTGTTCAAGGCCGGCTCTATAATATAATTCGTAACGACACAGGTTTGGGCCCCCTTAAAAATAAGGGCTCCTATTTTTAAAAGAAGTTATATCGGGTTTTGGTATTTTATGGGTCAATGAAACTTTGAAACAAGAATATTATTTGATAGTTGAGTCCCAATAAAAATTTTGATAATTTTATATTTTACTAAAGAAATATAGTCACACAATTCACAAAGCAAACGACATTTCTAGATTCCTTCCTCTTCGATCAATCTGATCGATATCCACTAAACCTTTTTTGTTCAAATAAATCAACTATCAAAGACTCACAGTTAGCATATTAAATTTTCTTTGATTTCTTGCTTTTGTTCAAAGAAATTTGATTTCAATGCTTTTGTTTAGATTGTGTTTTACAAAAAGATCTCATTTTTTTAGTTCGATTGGGGCTACATAAAACGTTGAGCCGATCCTGTGTGTGTTTATGAATTTGGACACATGTTGACAGTGTATTACGTACATCATTACATTAAAGTTTTTAACTTTATTTACTATCAAAAGTTAACAAATTTTAAAATCTTAAAAGAGCTTATGTTATTAACCGCAAATAATATTTTTCTTGTTATCAGTTAATATATTATAGATTTGGGTTAGATTTTATAGATTTCACCCTAAACCCTTGAGCGTAGGGCTCCTCAACACGTGATTAAGTAAACCATTGTTTGTGATATCACTAGAAAACTTACAAGACCCGTTAATACACATCCATCTAACTCTGGTAATTAACAGTAAGAACCTGTTAGCGGAAAACTTACTAGACCTGGTAACAGTAAGAACACTTTTTAGCAGAAAACTTACTAAACCGTCAATACCATGCTAACCAACAAAATCAAATAAATCATAGTTGATGCCACATTATACACTAGATTAATATGATAGAAAACAATTTATAACATGATTCGAATATGAGGTGTTTAATTATTCGAGAAGAATAAGATGTTTACTATTCCATCATTTTAAAAAAAAACAACTTTCATAGGTTCATTTCTAAAAGAATCTATAGACGGGATAGTAAGTTAGTAAGTTCAAATTGTGATATCAAACATCACATTTCTGTGATACTATAACAAAGGAAGACAATTTATATATCATCATCAAGCATTATCTATAATCATTTAAATTCAATAAAATCATTAATCAATATCTATTAAGTTATGATATAAACTTACCACTGTAGATAAGATAACTAGATATAAGTTGTATAACATTATAACCTACCTACCATATATTCTTGATTACACATGTCTGCACATTATCGAACATATATAACTATTAAGATCGAGGTAGCTGCACGTAGGGTCTTTTGTTTGACCTTCGTGGCGATCTGACTCAGCTCCGACTATATATATATGTGTACTATGTTATCCTTTAGCACATTCCATGTGCTCATGTAGGCATGTATGTATGCATGCCATCATACATGCATCACATGACATGCCATCATGACTATATTTTATGACATGCATGAGCATGATGCATATATATGATTTACATATGAACGTGTACTAGTTTTGTTTTGTAATGTGTAAATTTTTGTTCCTAAGGAGATAATATAAAAATTAAAAGTTTATATTTTAAGAAAACTAAGCTTTGTTTAATATAGTATCGCTGAAAAAAATGGTAAAGTTAATTTGTTTAAGAATTTAAATAAAACTTATATATGACTTATAGTTTTAATAATAGAAAAGCAATACAATTAACATGTGACTTTCAAGATTATATAAATAAGCATGGCATTCTTTTACAATACCTTTTCATCAATTAAGATTTATATTTCCGATTTTTGAAAATTATGCTAGATCCTTAAAACTGAGGGTACAAAGGAGCCGAGCCAAGCCAAGCCTGAGCTCGGTTCTTTTTGGCTAAAGAGAGCTCGAGCTCGGCTCCTTTTAAACTTTATTTTTTTATGCTCGAGCTTGGCTTGTCAAGTACTTTTCAAGCTTGAGTTTGGTTTAGGCTCCGTTTTATTATTGTTTTTTAGAATTTTATATTTAATATTATATATATTTATAATTATTTATTTTATATAACAAATTATATAATTGTTTTTATCATTATTTAATATATAATAAAAAATATAAATATATTTAATGAAATTTTTATTGGTAAAAAGTTCGTTTAGGCTCACAAGACGGTGAGAGTTCAATATGTGAAGCTCGGACTTGATAAAAAATGATTTTTTTAGATCCGGGCTAGGTTCGAGCTCAATAAGGCTCGAATCTCAAGTTTTTTTATCGATCCTAACTCAACAACAGTTCGGTTAATTTATTCGCACCCTGCTTAAAACTTTTATCATCACTCTTAAAATTTTCCATCATCTAGGATAAATTGAGTATTTCAATAATTATCAATTTAATTTTTATATGTCATATAAAATATTTTACTTATATTCTGTTAACTAAAAAGTGTTTTCTTTGTTAGTAAAAATGGGAAGTGGATGCACCATCGTAATTGTGTTAGGACTCACTATCGTATGATCTTTGCATCACGCTTTTCTGTCAAAATATAGCCAAAATCCAATCAAACTAAAAACATAAATTTCTCGATTAATGATATAATTAGTAAAAAAATAGAGCATATCAAAAACAGGTACAAGAACTGTTAAAAACTTTTTTTTTAATTACACAAGATTGAAAACATGTACCTGAATTTCGTCTTCTGTTTATTTAACTTTTCAACACTTACAACTTTATCACCATTTCAATTCTTACCATGAATATGATACAATAAATGAGCTAGAACTTTCTTATGTTTTTCTTCAATGACTTTATACATGTATAAGCTTATAATAAAAACAAATGGTTGTTATTTTCAATTCATTACCACTATAATTGACATAATGGGTAGGCATATATCCATACGCATATGAAAAGGGTTCTGGTTTAGCTGGAAATATCGACAATAGTAATCAAAATATTACAAAAAGACAGTAGATTGCTATTTAGATTACGATTCATGGAATATAATCATAAACAAAAACGTTTAAGTTATTTTAGTAGAAGTTGTACGTTCTGTAGTACCTGATCTAATTGTTTAACAGGGTATTTATCATGATCGGTTCTGGAATAAAAGTGTGTTATTTGATAATTCTTGTTAAAAATAGTGTTATTTTTTAAGTTTAAGGTTCACTAGTTTGAGTTTAACAAAAAAAGTTTAGTTTTGGTTTATAAACTTACAAAAGTTGTGTGTTTTGTAAGTTAAAAAAAATAGAATTTTAAAGAAGTTATGTATGTGTTTTTGAAGTGACAAATATAATTTGAAGCATAGATAGAGGTTAATATTTAATAGTTAATGAAGATGGTTGAGAACTACAAGCAATAAAACACGATGAAATAATCAAAATAGCTATCAAATGATGGGATTAAAGACAGGTGGTTGATGATATCATGTCAAAGATAAAAAGGAAAAGATGATTAACAATCAGTGAAAAGTTAAACACACAATTTATAAATCATAATCACAACTTATAAGAGAGAAAAATACGAAAACAATAAACAAAAATATAGGCGTGTAACCAAAAGAAAGAAGTTTATACTGCATCAAAACGTATACTTTTTCTTTAATTTACAAAAAGATATCGGATATTCAAAAACCGATTTCTAGCCAGAAGAAAACCGATTCTATTCATTTACGCGATAAAGGAACTTAAACTACCCGACAAGTCCATTCAGGGGCCACGAGAACTTCCCGTCACGTGTCTTGACGCGAGCGGTTAACGGGTCAAGACCAATCAAATCACGATGACATAATCAAGATTCTTATAGTATTGGCCCTAACCCGTGACTGTTTTGCCTTTAGGTCCACATGATATCTTCTAGTGTGATTACATTTTTGTAAAGAAACGTATAATTATTAACAAAAGTTACTAAAATGTTTTTATTTTAAGAATGATGTTTTACATGATATTCCCGAAAAAGACGGTACTGGATGAAGAATGGAGGGTGGGTCCCAAAATTTGTCGTTTTCCACGTCAGCATGGGTGTGTGGGTCCCACGTTGTTTTGTCGTAGGTACCTGTGGGTGTGTGAAACCTTATACGGAATTGGATCTTTATAATAAGATATTTGGTTTATTTTTATTTGTTTATTTATATTAAAGTTAATTAAAATGACTAAATAAATTTTATGTGGTTGTTGTTTGGCATGAAGCATGACTTCAAGCACTAAAATATCACAAGCTACCCACACCTCTTAATTTATAACAATTTACAAGTTTTTTTAAAACTTAGTATCTAAAAATACAGTTGACTGATAAGCTATTTTTCCTCTGTATTATATATCATTAGTTTAAATTTTACAAGTGACAGATAGTGAAATAGATTTGGAGTCGTTTCATAAACATAATAATAATTTTTACAAGGCTAGATACCAGTAAAACTAGTGTGTTACAGGTTTGTTTTCGTGTACTCATTGGTTACGTACTGGTGTGTTACGGGTTGGTTTTCATGTACTCATCGCAAGAAAATCGATAATATGAATTGTCAAACTATTCGACAAAGAATTTTATTTACAATTAATAATGTTATATGCATACATGAAAATGAAAATACGTGAATAGGGTTGAGTGAGATATTATTCGTAATTAAAATTATTAAATCGGGTTTCCTTATTCCTATGATGGGGTTTAATAAATTGTCTTATTTTATGGGTAACCCGAATAAGAAAATAGGAATTGTTTGTATTATTATGGACTTGATATATCTAAGGTATAGTTTATGGACCCGATGGGAATCAAACATAAAGTAGCTCTTTTAGCTTTTGTCATTTTTCACATGTTTTAGCCCATAGTCGCTCATAAATGCTTTAAATATTTTTTGTTTTTCCTTCATTTCTATTTTGTTAAATGTAAAAGTCAAATCTGTTAACTTGAAAGCCTACGTGAAATGTTACGAGTGTTAATTGTCTGTTGGCACAAGTATAAGGGCTAAAGTTGTATGGTTTAGAAAGATGCTTGTATTAGTTGTTAATACTCATATATTACTCTGTTAACAAGCGTAAATCAACTGTCCTTATTTTTAATCTTCTTCGGTTCTAATTTCCTGACGTATATCATGTCTACTTTGAGATGTTATTTGAATTGCTAAACGGTTTTAGAACTTGTCTCGTTATCGATCTACTGGAACCGAGTTTAAGAACCACATGACATTATATACTTGTTTGTATAAGGAGTTTAAAGTATTAACTTAATTAGTATACAAGACTACAAATAAATAAAATCCAGATCATTTAACAAACACTTTAAATATGTTAACTAAATCGCTTACACACCGGATAATCTATCTGACCAGCTATTACAGTCGAGTTATGAAACACTACTAAATGGAGGGCTTCGAAGCTACCTCTTATTCGGTCAGAAGCGACTTGTATTAGTTATTGGTAAAGTTTTTTAGGGTTTGAATAGCATCGTAAGCAGGAGTAGTCCATAGACCATAGTCATCTTAAGTTTTCTATTAAATTTTGAGAGCCCACTTTACATGAACATATTATCTTTTAAAAAGCCCAACTCTTCAGCCCATGTACCACACGGTCCATACTCCATACTTCAGTCCACCTGTTTTATAACGGCCCATACTTCACTCACCTGTTTATGGGTTTCTGATTTTGATCTAGAGCACCTTTAGGCTTTTGCATCCGATAAAAACTATTTTTTTTTATTTTTCTTTTAACGATAAATGTACGACCATACTTCGTATGATCGGTGTTATTTTAACTGGGCCCACCTCTTCGTTTCTCAGCTGAGACCGCACCACCAACCCTTTCCGAAGGAAACCTATTGCTAAAAAAACCCTTTGACTCACTCACAAACATTTTTTTCAAATTGAGACTTGAACCTATGATATCTTTTTATTTACATAACATGAGTATCTTATCTTAAGCAGTTGAGTTAAAGATTACCAGTGATAAAACTATTTTCTAATATCAAAATTTGAGCACCTAATGTGTGGACAATGATAAAAGGGGTAAAAAAAATACCCGACTTAGAGCATTCACAACCCGTTCCCTAAAATAATTTGAGTGTAGTCCCTATATTATATGGTCTGGTTATAAGTGGTTGTGAGTGAAGGATATGAGAAATTTACTGTTCAATCTGTATTTTTAAGAATCACTTTTAAAATCTTATAATGTTTTTAATATATTTTAAATGGTTGTGAGTGAAGGAGAGAGAAAAAATAATGATAAAATAGAAAAAGAGAGAGAACAAGTAGTGATTTATAATGTAATTATATGGATAAAGATGAAGAATGAGTTATGAATGCTCTTAAAATGGTTATGACATTTGCCCTGCTAGGAATTATGTATTATGTTACGTTTTTTACGAGACCCGAATTTCATCGTTTGGAGCGACGTTTTTCGCATTTTCACCAAAATTAGCAAGCGTTTGTTAATTTTGTAGTTATTATAAAATCATAAAACTTTGAGTTTATAAATATAGGCGTTTATTTATGCACATAATTCCAAGTGTGGGCCGTTTATTTTGAATTTCAAGATTTAACCAAACCTATCAAAATATTTTTTCTACGGATACTATAACAGTGTATGGCATTCAATAATATCTAAACACCAGCTTAAATACTCATACTATATGGACTGAATGAACTATATTAAAGTAGCTTTAATAAACTCGTGTATTACACTGATTGAATAAGTAAAATATTAAAAAAATAAAAAAAAATAATTATAAAACGATATTTTAAAATATATGATTAATACTACGTATGAGTAAAATTATAAGTAATAAACATTGATATCAAAATTTTATCAAACCATTGATATGTACATGAATTTAAAATTTTTAATTAAATAACCTAACATGACAACTAAAACAAGTACAATATTGACTAATCTCGTCTGAAGCAATTGTAAATGACAAAAAAATGTAAAATATGATAGTGTAAGTAAAAATTGCATGAAAATTTACTAAAGAAAGAACCTCAAAAAAAGAAGGGTCCGTGATGCCTTTTGATACTAATTATAACTCATAATCATGTACATGTTTAGTTGAGTTTACTATTAAACTTACGTTCACATGATAATACAACTAAACATGGATAATGCAAAAATAAATTTAAAAAACTTTTTAAATTCCACACTAAAAGATGGCTACTCTATATCTTAATAGACTTGATTCAAGAGTTCTACATAAATTTAAAATAATATAATAAAACTGAATAAAAAGAAAACAAAAAAACCGTTGTCTAATAAATTAAAGAAATCATTTATAAAATAAAAAATAAAATATTTTTTATGAAAAAAGAACACGTTTCAAAAATTAGTTAAAGCATATTAAATTTTGGAAAATAATGACTTTATTGATGGTAACAAATATGGAAAAAAAAGAGCCGACAATGAAATAAAATACAATTGAAAATATTGATGTCTAATTTAAATATTTTTTTAATAATATTATATTATAATTTGTAAGGGCAATTCTTTGTTTCTACTAGTAGTAGTTTCCATAGAAAAAACATATAAAACAATATTATTGTTGTGCCTTTAAGTGAAACTATACGATTAGTTAAAGCAAACATTTATCTTAAAATTATGACTTATTTTGTCTTTTAAGAAATAAAGATTTGATAAGAAAAAAATTCTTAAAAATAACCAATAGAGTTTGCTATGAGTAAAAATAAGATATGTATGTTTTTTAGTTTAAAATGGAAGAGTTTTAATTTATATCCCATTAATTTTGGATGGAATTATATTTGAAAACAAAATGTGTATTTATAAAAAATAATACGAAAATGATAGATTAAATTCTTTTAGGCGGGAAAAATATTTATTGTTAAATGTCAAGATGTTATGTGGCATTAGATGAGTTTAAAAAGTGACATGTGGCAACGCTAATTACCATTTTATCATAGTAGTAGGATTACAACTACTATTAATATTTAAAAGATATAAAATAAGTATACTACACATATTAAACTACAGCTACTAATTAATATTTAAAAGATATAAAATAAGTGTTTGAAATAAAATAATATTGAAATTACATATAGCTAACCACATTTATCCTAATGATCTTTTATATTTTTTTTGACACATGATTTTCTCACATTCACTCTCCTGTTAATTTTCCTGCATAAATTATATATTTTATTTTAAAAAGTCAAATAACTAATTTTCAAATAGTTTTCTTTCTCTCTATATATAATAAAAGCAAGTCATTATTGAATCAGTAATTTTTAAAAGATATTTTTTCATTAGATAAAAACTAAGTTTTTATATTAAGAATACACCTTTTCAAAAACTATGATTTTTTTCTAAAATAAAGAAACTTTTCTTAAATTGTGAGATATTTTAAAATTAATATTTTTAAGAAATAAAAGTTTTATATAAAAACATGTTTTAAAAAAATTTAAACAATGAGATATTGATAAAAAAATAAGATATTTTAAAATTAATTTTTGTTTAGTACGTGTAATACACGAGGCTATAGCCTAGTTAGGTAATAAAAAATAACAACAATTTTTCAAACTTTTAGCATTAAAAAACTTTTGTTTTAAAATTGTTTTAAAAAATGTTTTTTTAATAATCTATATATTTAATTCTTTGTTTCAGAAACTTCATATTTCATACTATTTTGCTTTAAAAAATTATGTTTATAATGAAAAGAAATATGTTTTTAATTTATTAAAAAATCTATTTTATACTTTGGAAAGTATACACATTTGTCATCAACATTTAATGTCATTAATGATTGATTTACAAACTTGTTTTGCTTTACTAGAGAAGATCTTTAGGAAGTTATCTTATATCTTTTATAATTACACCTTCATCTTCTACGAACTTTTACCTCGTGTGATTACACTGTTATGACAAAATTATCAATGAACAGATTTACACCCAAGTATTCAAAATAAATATAGACAAATTATGTTATTAACTTTGAATCAAACAATAACAGTATAGTAAACGTACTTGAATTGGAGAATACACGAATTTGTTTACAAGAAAATACAAATTGAGGCCTGCAATATAGTGTTCTAAAACAGAAATTTCCAGTGATCGGATCTGTTTTGAGGATACAACAATCAATCAAGACGAATGCTCGATTCTGACGAAAATCGCTATACTCCCTTTCTTAAATTCCAAGAACGAATTTTGTGTGTAAGATTTCTG
>BJCM01085771.1:0-10892 GCA_018326385.1 Flaveria bidentis
GGTTCCTATTCGTAGGAAGGATTGCTATCACCACGTTGCTTGAAGACGCTTTACAACCAACGGATGATTGAACACTTGTTGAAGCCATTTCAGAGATTTTTGTGAAAGCGTTTTTGAGAGCGTTTAAAACGAAAGTATTTGTGGAGAGTATTTTTGAGATTTTTGAGAGTAGAGAGTGTTATAAGTTGTTGTGATTCAACCAAAACATCACATACATATATATACTAACCTAGTGGGGGTATAATGGTAAAAAAAAACTTCAAAAAAATGGTCAAAAAAGGGTTTGAACGGCTATATAGCCGTTAGTCAACGGTCACCGGTTTGAAAACCGGGTTGAAGAACCGGTTTGAAAACCGGGTTGAAGAACCGGTTTGAAAACCTGTTTGAAAACCGGTTTGAAGACCGGTTCAGGTTGAAACCGGTTTGTAGTTTGGATAAGGGAAACCGCTTAAGAACCGGCGGTTCGGGGCCGGTTTGAACCCGGTTTGGGCCTCAAACCGGTTCCGGTTTTTTTGGCCGAACCGGTTTCCGAACCGGTTTATTTGAACATCTCTGGTTACAAACATATCACTATATTGGATAAGAAAAACATAATAATAAAAAGGAACCCGTAATCATTATGTTACTATAACAAGTTACAAGCTTGACGTCTACACCTTCTAGTAATTAATTACTTCGATAAAAAATAACCTTTAACTAGAGTATTATCAAAACGTTTGAACATTTTACGCAAGTGTGTAAACATACTTTTTTTCCTTTTTATTATATCTGGTTAGACAAATAATTTTTTATGTTGTTTGCTTGTTTTTTAATTTTTGTTTAATTTTTTTCTCCTTAACATTATATATTTTACATGTTTTTATATGCACTACTGTTTCTTATTATATCTTATTTTTTATATTATTTTAAATACATGTAAGATAGACTCATATATCATAATATGTTGTATGTGGCTGCATTTTTCTAATAATGAATCTAATATGTGATTAAAATGCTTAACCATTTGATAATGAATATTTTTACTTCAAATCATAACACCGCTAGACAAGAATAGTGCATATCTTACGCACATGCTAGATTCATTTATCAAGTAAGGTATCCATGAATAGATTTTCAAAGAACTATATGTTATGTAAACCGAAATTAGTGTATTCTTTCTAGTTGTATCATTAAATTGTTTGTTTGGTAATATTAAGAAATGCTAATCATAAGTTAATCTTTTAATTAGTTTAATAAGTTTGTTAAAACTGATAAAACTAAACCCATTCAAACAAGCTTACAAAAAATTGGTTCATAAAGACTTTCCTTTTAAATTTTAAGAAATTGAAAGGTTTGAAATACATTACACAAATGGATAATAAAAAAAATTTCTTGGGCATTGTATCAAGCGCCAAAACGATCTCATACCACATTACTAATACGTATTTGTAAGTATTCAAACTCACATCATATTTAAGGTCATTTAGTTATGTTAATAAATCATAAATCCCAGAACATTATCATATTTCTTAACTAAAAGAATTAAAATAGTACTTCTTAAAAACCTAAATTTTTAAGAATATGAAACTTTAGAATTTTAATTTAGTATATTTAACATAAAAGATCAGTCTTAAGGTGAGTTTAATATAAAAGATCAGTCTTAAGGTGAGTTTAAAATGACACTTCAAGTGATGGAAATCCTAAATTAAAATATTTGATCTTAAAAATAAAAATAAGAAAACCATAAACCGGACACTTCATGAAAAATCAAATACCAAACCATACATGTATTAAGTTAAATATAACATAGAATTAATTACACGAATGATCCATGTGATATATTTTGATTTTATTTTTGGTGGATAACTATTATAATTTAAAAGTTTAGTCCAATATTTTGTAAGAATGTAACATAAAAACGATCCTTGTCTGGATGTTACATATATAATTCTAATATTTTTTGTTGTTGCAATGAAATGGGGTTGATAGAAGTGGGATTAGAGGTTACATATATAGGAAAAATTAACTATACAAATAAAATAATCACATATGGAATGATGGCTAGAGGTGTAAATTTGGAAATAGCCTACAGTTGTTAATTTTTTTAAAATTTCTTTAGTTTTTCTAAACGTGTGTAACTTTTTTATACGGCGTTATTTATTTATTTTTTAAAACTACACCATAAGTCAAACATTTTATTCTCTTTATTTTAAGTAGGGTATTGTTATACTTTTTTTAAATCAACAATATTTAAAAAAATGCCTATGTGATAACTTGCTTGATTATTAACAACGTAATTATAAATACAACTTGCGTAATTATTTTTTTATAACGTGAGTAATTTTACTTTGCTTAATAGTAGATATAATTTGCGTAATGATGAATATAACTTGCGTAATTACGTGCCTTTTATGCGTCATTATGGCGTGGAAAAACTACCCTACGTAAAAAACACGTGTCACGCCCCGTGACTTCGTAATTACGTGCCTTTTATGCGTTGTACTCTATCGGTCCTTCCCATTAACATTTGTTGTCATAATTACATCATGCATCTATAAATTTAGGGTGTGGATATTGGGGCACCCTAAAATTATAAATCAATACCCAAATATTTATATAAGTAGTATAGCCTCATACACGTCATTAAGGGGGTTGTATAGTTATATACGAGACTTATAACCTTTTTGACAGACTCCTGATTTTTCTCATAGTCAGTGTCATAATTTATTATACGTGTCATATAGTCCTATATGTGTCGTATAGGGTTATATGAGACGTATAAATCTCTGATAGCGCCCTTGATTTTTTCTTATTTTTAATGTTTTCAATCTTATGCATCACGTATGATGTCATACGATGTGTACAGAAGGGTATCGATTTATAACGTGGGATGTATGAATATTAGAACCCTAAACTTAACCCCAGTTTTTTTCCTAAATTGAAATAAAAAATTGCATGCGAATAAAAGCCCTAATAATAATCTCTGATCCATACATCACATCCCCCATTTGTTTATCAATTTCTCTCAATAATTCACTTCAATCTCCCAACTGTCGATCAAGAAACCCCATCTCGTCATTTGTCGGTACCCTTCGTCAGATTCTGATTTCTTTCATACCCTTATGACCTTCCATTTGCGATCAAAATAACCCTATCGATTGACACTGTAAACAACAGTGAGTGAAGTGGAAGATGATGAAGCAAAATTGGGGGAGATCAGTGTATTATAAGCAGAATCACTTCGTTTTCAAGCTAGCGATTTCGATTTTGCTTGTGGGGTTTGGATTCAGACTCCTTTTCTCGCAATCATCCAATGAGAGCCCTAATGTTGCTGATGATAATATTATTACCCCTGGTGTGGAGAACGTTGTGAAGCCGATTCCTTCAGATTTTGTTGAATCCCCTAAAGAATTGAAGCAATTTCAGCCTAAAGGTACTATTTTAGCTTTTGGGTTCTTTCTTATATTGTCGGTCATCGTCTGTTTATCATGAAATTGAATCAAGATTTGAGTGATTTTCACTTATTTATCTGCATTTACCTGTTTTGCTGCTATAGAAATGACTAATGAGTTAATGTATGTGTTTCAGTGTGATAAATTGAGTAACTTTTTGTTGAATCTGTTGCACATTTGTCGTTGATGTTGCTAAAGCTCTAGTTTTTATGCATCTGGCACGTGATTTGATGCTTGTTAGTGATTATATTATGCATTGAAACTGAATGTGGTATGTGTAAACTCTTGTGAAGATAATGAATCAGAGAAGTGTGATGTCTCTGATGGTGAATGGATACCGAATTCGGGCAGTCCAGCATACACAAACAACACTTGTAGATGGATTGAAAGTCATCAAAATTGTATGGGAAATGGGAGGCCTGACACCGGGTATATATACTGGAAATGGAGTCCTAAAGCTTGTAAATTGCCTAGTTTCGATGCAAAAAGGTTTCTTGAAATGATGAGGGATAAATCATGGGCATTTGTTGGTGATTCTATTACGAGGAATCATCTTCAATCATTCCTTTGTCTTCTGTCTCAGGTAAACTTGCCCCTTTTATGATTTTCTGTGGTGCACTTCTTGATACTTCATTTTCTATGCATCTTTAGTGTTCTTGTTTCTTTAAAAGTCTTTGAATGACGTTTCATATCATGTTAGTTTGATATGCAATGATAAATTTTATGCAAAAAATGTGAATTTTGGATCTTGCAGATTCAAACAAACTGCAGTTGTGTATATTCAAGAATTATAGTGATACTTCGCCATACATCTTACCATATACACCTGTAAACTTTTAATTTTGTTTTATACATGTTTTCTACAGGTAGAAGATGCTGTTGAGCTTTACCATGATAAAGAGTACAAGAACAGAAAATGGCATTTTCCTTCCTACAATCTTACAGTTTCGGTTATGTGGTCACCTTTTCTTGCAAAAGCCGACATTTTTGAAGACATAAATGGTGTTTCGTCTTCAGAGATTCAACTGCACATTGATATTCTTGACAAAACATGGACCGAACAGTTTCACACATGGGATTACATCTTGTTTTCCTCTGGTAAATGGTTCATCAAAACAGCAATCTACTACGAAAACAATTCCATCTTGGGCTGCCATGGGTGCGAAGGAAAGAATTATACAGATCTTGGTTTCAATTTCGCATACCAAAAGATCTTGAAGAATCTTTTTGAATTCATTCTGAATTCCAACACTAAAAGTATGGTCATTTACAGAACTTCAACCCCAGACCACTTTGAAAACGGGTCATGGTCAACTGGTGGGAGTTGTGATAGAACGGTCCCTGCTAAAGAAGGCGAATTTGAATTGGGTGATTTGAATAGAATTCTTAGAGAGATTGAATTGCCAGAAATTTCTCAAGCTGAAGAACGGTTTTCTGAAAAGGGGATGAACTTGAAACTTCTTGATGTGACACCTCTTTCATTGGTGAGACCAGACGGGCATCCGGGCCCGTATAGACATTTTTACCCTTTTGCAGAAAATAAAAATGCTAAAGTTCAGTATGATTGTCTGCATTGGTGTTTGCCTGGGCCGATCGACAGTTGGAACGATTTGCTGATGAACTTGGTGGTAAATGGTTGATGCAAAGGCTTGTGAATAGTGTTTAAGAACTCAATTGGTATGTATATGCCTCTTGAAGTTGTATGTTGTTTCCCCCATCGTTTAGGATTTAGAAGTCTGATTAGATGTTTGTTTTCAGGGATGTGTTGTGGATTATTTGTTGTTGGATTTTGGTAGTGAATTATATAATGGTCATAAGACTTGAGAGACTTGTGCTTGTCTATTATAAAGCCCATATAAAGGATCGGTTTGATCAAGTACATTTTACTTTTGTTTGTTTATTTCGTTTTCAACTTTTTTGTCTTCATTTTATGAAAACAAACATGTCTTAACACACTTTTAGAGTGCAAATTTACATTTTTAGGCATATAAAACTGGAAAAATTCGAATTTATGGCCCTAAATAACATATTTTACAATAAGAGCAATCCGAGTAAGGCATGTGATGGTTGGATATAAACATGTTTTTTATGTGAGGGAAACGAGCTTTGACAATAATAATGTTTGATTTGTTAGGGTACTTAAGCCTTCATTCCATATATCTAATTTGAAGAATGAGCAATTTTAGACTAATTAAGTGGAAGAACCAAAGTATATAATTTCTTCCTTTTGTATGTGAATAGGATTATATAGTTTGTTCCATTTGTATGTGAAAAGGATTAAATTTTGAGGAAATTTTGAAAACGTCACTTTGACTAACTATTTCGCTCAAAATGTCCATTTGACCAACTCATCTCTCTAAATATCCCTACCCCAACATGGGCGTTCCGACCACAAAACAAGTTTGTTCGAACCCACGATGAGTGATTCACATGAAGCCACATGTCTAAATAGGGACGTTTGAAGGTTCAGACGGTTCGGAGAACTTATAAAAGTTCAGACGAACATAAACAAGACTTCACAACGACCCTATTTTGACGTGTGTCTTCATCTGAGCCGCTCATCTTAAGTTTAGATGACTCTGTTATATGGTTTGATGTGACTCTGTAATATGATGATATTTTTTGGAATGACTTTGTAAATGAACATTTAAAAAAAAAATAAGAAATGGATATTTTGAGAATTTTTTCATATGATATCAAACAAAGTTCCCCCAAAAAATGTGAGATAATTACAAATGTTACTTTGGACACAACACTAATCAGAACACATAAGATTTTGGTTAACACACAAATTTTGGGTTTAGATCAACCAAGTAGAAGGTGTAGTGACTAAAGTAGTATAAGTACATCTTTAACAGTAAAGAGTATTATAAAATTTTTTAGTCTAGTGATAGCCTCATAACTTTTCTTATGTGAGGTCATGGGTTTGGGTTTTTCTAGACGCAAATATGCAATTGGCTGAGTTAAATGGTTTTTTCAGTTGTAGTTTTCATCCTGAGATATTAAATGTGTGATACCAACTAAGATGTAGATAGCTAGACCCATTTAAGATACACATATCATACGAAAAGGGTTGTATAATAGGGATTATGTACATGTTTGGGATTGTTTATTTTCCTCCATTTTTAAGTTATTAACTTTTAAGTAAGTCAAAAAAAATGTTTGATATTTTCAAAATAATTTTTCAAACTGAATTTTCATATATGATGAAAATAAGATTTTGAAAAATAAAGAGTTACTTTTTTGTCATTTTACAAACTTATTTTAGTCTAATTTTCTGTTATACTCATCTATTACCTCCTATTAACTCTTCTCAATTGTAAAAGTATATAATTTTTTATCATTTTATAATTTTTTAGTTTATAAACTAATCTAAATAATTTTTTAAAAACTCATTTTAAAAAATCATAAGTTAATAATTTGCTTTTATCAAAAGTCATTTTCAATAAAAATAAACAATCTTACACATAGTTTATTTGTGTTAGCTGGTATAAAAAATAATATATATTATAAGCAAATTTAACGGTAAAATTTTCAAACTTTTAGAATAACTATTATTCAATTCTGTCCAACTTTTGAATTCACAAATATAACCGTTAGAGACACTACCACAACTCTCACCTTCTCTTCCTTTAAAACCGTCAATCAGACGATCACTACAGGCTGCTATTCTAACCAACAAAAAAAAAACACCTTTGAACCCTGAATCAACCACAAAATGGCGGATGTTGCAACCGCAAATCTCGATGCAATTCCGACAAAGAAGAGAACCAGAAAGCCACTGAACCCAA
The DNA here is from genome assembly GCA_018326385.1 of Flaveria bidentis. Taxonomy (NCBI): domain Eukaryota; kingdom Viridiplantae; phylum Streptophyta; class Magnoliopsida; order Asterales; family Asteraceae; genus Flaveria; species Flaveria bidentis. The sequence continues at coordinate 7,223 of BJCM01085771.1, forward strand.
AAACCTGTTCACCCAATGAATCCAACATTGTTGCCGGAGCAATCTCTCAGCCACCACTGTTGCCGGAGAATTCTGCCGGAAAAGAGAACTCCGGGAGCCTTTCTCACCACAAATCTCCAAAAATCAAGAAATCATCTAAAGGGAAAAAGCAACAACCTGCAACGAATTCGTTCGAGAAAGAGTTGAAAGAAATGCAAGAGAAGCTTGAAAAGATGACACTTGAGAAGCAACAAGCTGAGGAGCTTTTGAAGTTGAAGGATCAAGAACTTGAGTCACATAACAGAGAGCAAGAAAAGATTAAAATGGAGCTTAAAAAGTTGCAGAAATTGAAGGAATTCAAACCCAATATGGTACATCACCATCCCTTTTAATAAGATCTTTCTAAAATTTTATAATATTTATTTCAATTTGTTTTAGTATCTAGATATATGACAGAATCTTGAATGTTGGTTCTAGGGTTAGTGATGAAAGTTGGGTTTGTATCTTGAATTGGAACATCTTGGGATCTTCAAATTTGGCTTTTGATCATCTGTTCTGTGATAATTGATTGTAGGTTTTGTGGAAAATATTCATGATTTATGATAGTTCCTGTTTATGGGACTTGGGTTTGTATCTTGATTTGGGAATTGTTGTGAAACTTTAAATTTTAGGGTTTTCATCATCTCTTCAACATCTGCAATAAGAGTTCTTGATTCTAGCATTAGGGTTTGTATCTTGAATTGGGAAATATAAATTAGGGTTTTTATCTGTCTCAGACACTCCCCGCCTTGCAATCTTTAAAAGACAAAGATCTAGTGAAGAAGAAGAAGGGTGGGCAAGAAACTAAAAAACCTGCAACACCTTACATCATGTGGTGCAAAGAGCATTGGACTGAGGCAAGCATCAATCTTTTCTTTAACTTCATCATATTTGTGTCGGTGAAACATCTTATGTTTAATAGATTGATAATATTGATGCATTTCTATGATTTGTGCAGGTCAAGAAAGAGAACCCTGAAGCAGAGTTCAGTGAAGTAGCAAACATTTTGGGAGCAAAATGGAAGACATTAACCCCTGAAGAAAAGAAGCCTTATGAGGAGAAATATCAAACCGAGAAGACGGTTTATTTGAAAATCGTGGGTAACGAGAAAAGAGAAAATGAAGCTATGAAGCTACTGGAAGAAGAACAGAAGCAGAAAATGGCTATGGAGTTGCTTGAACAATATCTGCAATTCAAACAAGAAGCAGAGAAAGATGGCTATAACAAGAAGAACAAGTAATAATCAATGGGTCCAATTGGTTTTTGTAGCATAGGGTTATTGCAAGTTTTTAATTTTAATGACCTTTCTTTTTTCTAAATACAGGAAGGAGATAGATCCATTAAAGCCGAAGCGTCCAGAGTCTGCGTATTTCTTGTTTATGAATGAAAGACGCGCAGCTCTAATAGCTGAAAACAAGAGTGTGGTTGAGGTAATTTGATTTAAAGGATCAAATTAGACAATCTTGATGTTCGCTTTGTGAAAACTCATGACTGTTGTTCATGTTTGGTGCTGACAGATTGCTAAAATCACAGGGGAAGAATGGAAGAACATGACAGAAAAGCAAAAGGCTCGTTACGAAGAAGTGGCAAAGAAAAACAGCGAAAAATACACTCAAGAAATGGAGATTTACAAGCAGAATAAAGAAAATGAAGCCGAAATTGCCAAGAAGGAAGAAGATGAGCTTTTGAAAGTCTTAAAGCAGGAAGCTTTACAATTGCTTAAAAAGAAAGAAAAAACCGAAACAATCATTAAGGTTTGCGTTAATAGTTTTAAGACTAGATTAGTTTCGAGTATTGGGGTCTCCTCGGATGGTACTAGATATGTTTGTTCGTCTGTAATTTTGTATTAAATTTGCTTTTGTTAATGTAGAAAACAAAGGAAAACAAAAACAAGAAGAAGAACAAAAAGATTGATGATCCTAACAAGCCCAAGCGCCCTGCATCTTCTTTCCTCCTTTTCAGGTAGTTTCATTGATACCCATTTCAAGACTTGAATAAATTTGGGGTCACTGACACCCGAAATCGATTATTTGAATCGCAACTCTAGATTTGAAGCAATAAGTTAGTTACTTGAAACCTAAATCGCATTTTGTAACCACGTTGTTTTGCATCAAGCAGCAAAAAAACAAGGAAGGATTTGTTGAAAGAGAAGCCAGCAATCAGCAATGCACAGCTCACTGCTCTCATTTCTGTGAAGTGGAAGGTATATTCATTTTTCGTGATTTTGATGTTAATATATCTGTCATTCTCATTTTCTCACAAGTGTGATTAACCAACCGCGTGCAGGAATTGAATGAAGAAGAAAAACAGAGATGGAATGCAGAGGCTGCAGAAGCCATGGAAACTTACAAAAAGGAATTGGAAGAGTATAACAAAAAGAATCTTGCGGCAGAGACCCCTAACAATGATGATGATAATAACCAACAGTAATTTGGCTTATGATGTTCAACTGGTTCTGTTGAACAGTTGACAGTTATGTCTCAAGTTTTAGTCACAAATCAGTGTATTTGAATGATTTGAAACTCATTGTTATAAATGAAAAAAATATGAGGGTAATCAAAGTCCTTCAGAAATAAATGAGTACAAAATCCAAACTAAGAAACTGATATATCATTAACTTATTCTATGCACTTGTTCTTAAAAATTGAGATATTTAATAAATAAACAAAGTAATAATATAAGATAAATTGGTATTTCTTTAAATGCAGAGTTAAAAGGAGATGATATCATCGATTACAACTATAATAAGTTTCTCTACAACCTATGATTAAATAAAAATAACATGGATCATGCCTCAATATTCTATTGTTAGGGGTGTAAGGTGGCTCCTCTTACCAAGCATATAGAATACGCACAGAAAATTAGTGCTTACCGTAAGCACAAGTTAAAATTAGTGCTTACTCTTGATGTGTCTGCAAGCTCAATAAATAATGTCTTTTACCTTTCATCAAGTTCAACAATTCTTGAAAGTTCGGTTTGAACTTTTGCCCCCAGATGTCACCATCACTGCACTGGAAACTTTCCAATTATAGAAAGATGCAATGCCAATTGTCTGGATGATGAAAGATTCAAAGGAATTATAAAGGACGGTAAACAACGGTGGGAATCCAATTCCAGTAGGAAAATGCTACTGCAAAAACACTAAAACAAAAAACAATCATTATCTGGGGATGGGTGAGAATCCAATTCCAGTTTCTTCAAGTGGGAATCCAATTCCAGTTTCGGAATGCTACAAAAACATGCATAAGTGTGTTACAATGTGTGTGATTGATCAATCAGTCAAGCTTATAAGAATAAGCTAAAGTACAAATGGCTTCAATCCAATGCCAAAGGCCGGTCGACCACACCAAAAACACCACTCATCACAGCCATGCCCCAGCCAATACCCAGACCAAATACAGCACTTGTGGCTACCAAAAACCAGTTGACCACACCAAAACCAGCCAACACGCACCAAACAAATGTAACAACACCTGTTCATGCTGCCAACGTAAGGAAAACGAACACTCATTCACCAACAAAATGAAAGAAATAGCAAATTCAGCTTACAAGAAGGTGGCTGAACAGATGCACCACCTTGATCAACACAACAATGGGCATCGGCCCAACTCTGGCTCAAAACCAGTTGGCCCAAAAACAAATAGCCCAAAAC
>BJCM01085773.1:0-22662 GCA_018326385.1 Flaveria bidentis
TATTATATTATATTATATTATATTATATTATATTATATTATATTATATTATATTATATTATATTATATTATATTATATTATATTATATTATATTATATTATATTATATTATATTATATTATATTATATATTATATATTATACATTATACATTATACATTATACATTATACATTATACATTATATATTATATATTATATATATACTATCGTTGTTATCATGATTCATGCATCTCTACCTTTCAAAACCTTGTGCTTTAAACTAAGTGGCCCCACACCATCAGCATATCTACAATTCATTTATTATAAATCAAAGAATATAAATATAAATACAAAATACAAATACTTTACAATTTCTCGTGTGATATAAATTTGGTTCATATTTAAGACAACTTTTATTTAAGGAATGAACATTTATTATCTCAGGTGGTAACTTGGAGAAAAAGAAAGGTATGGTACAAACACTCATGCATATAGTACAACAAAATTTCTACAAGGTCCCACATCAATCTCTATCTCTCCAACTCACTCTGCACGTCGTTTTCTCTATAAAATCACCATCAAACCCTAACCCAAAACCACCATTAACGCCATTGTAGATCATCAATTCATCATATATTCATCATATACAGAAGTAAAATCTTCAACAATTCAACAGATCTGGAGATCCGATGAAGGTCCGATCACCAACATCGCCACCGATTGTCATACGATCTGTGTGGGATTATAACCTAGAGTCTGAGTTTCGCTTAATTGGATCAATTGTAGACGATTACCCCTACGTTTCGATGGATACTGAGTTTCCAGGTGTTGTCGTTCGTCCTAACGCAGGTTACGAGTTTTTCCGTCATCAGAACCCTTACGAACACTACCTTCTGTTGAAATCGAATGTTGATGTGTTGAAGCTGATTCAGGTTGGGCTCACGTTCACCGATTCCGATGGGAATTTGCCGGATCTCGGTGATTCCGGTGGTGAAGACACCGGTGCACGTTACATATGGGAGTTTAACTTTAAGGATTTTGATCCTTCGGTTGATCAGTACGCTTCTGAATCGGTGGATCTGTTGAAACGACAAGGGATTGATTTTCAGAAGAATCGAGATTACGGGATTGATACGGTGAAATTCTCTGAGCTTATGATGTCTTCGGGGTTGGTTTGTAACAAGCTTGTGAGTTGGGTGACGTTTCATAGCGCTTATGATTTTGGTTATTTGGTTAAGATTCTTACTGGTAGGGTTTTGCCTGATGAGTTGAGTCGGTTTGTTGAGCTTTTGAAAGTGTTCTTTGGGGATAAGGTGTATGATGTAAAGCATGTGATGAGGTACTGTGAGGGTCTTTACGGTGGGTTGGACCGAGTGGCAAAGACGCTGGAGGTGGAACGGGTGGTCGGAAAGTGTCATCAGGCGGGTTCGGATAGCTTGTTGACATGGCATGCGTTTCAGAAGATTAAGGGGCTTTGCATTGGTGGACCTGAGAAGTATGCAGGTGTTCTGTATGGATTAGAGGTTTTCTGAAATCTTTTGGTTATGGTAGATTGTAGAATGTAGAATTTCCCCTTAAATCTTCTTTGTAGCAAGTCAACAGGTGTAAATTTGTGGGCTTTTAATATCAAATTCCTTTTGATCTTCTTTATCTGTGTTTTATGTTAATATGCTGCTTAATATAGTATAGATATAGATACACACATGCACTGCATACATAATTTATCTAATTGAGGTGATTTTGTTTGGAGATGGTGGTTGGAAGATGTTACAGACTTACAGTCTGCTGTAAGTGAATGCATATGCTTTCTGGTTTATGTTGAACAATGAATTCTACAGAGCATTAGAGTATCACTGTTTTATGACAGCTTACGAAAGTTGCTCATTGTGTGTTTGGTAAATAACTCATCTTTATAATTTAAAAAGATTTGAGCTTTTCTTGTTGGATGGAGGTGATATTAAGCTGTCATAATAACATCATACATAGAATGTAATGCATTTGCATTCTCAACAAGTTTTAACCCAACATCATACCCTTTCAGTAAAAATGTTCAGTAAGTCGGATTTTTTCTTTCACTTCGAAATAAGAAGTAAGAAAGTTCCACCTTTGTCAGATATAAACCCTGGCTGCTGGTAACCTTCTTATCTTCTCCCTGTTGTCTGGTGGTGTATCTGCTCTTTGTTGTCTGGCAGTCAAGTAGAGGTACATGACTACATGTACAGAAGTTGTGAATTTTTAGTTTTTTAAGGTTCTTAGATAATTGATATAATGGTAGTCTATTGCAAATTGTGCTTATTATTATTCTTGTTCTCTTTGTCATTTTGATTCATTAAAGACTTAAATTGTTATAGTTGAACACTCATGGTGGCACCAGGGTTACAGTACAGGAACTCACATGATACAGAGAAGAACAACTCATCTGGTCATGATACCGGAATAGCAGAAAGTCAAGTGTTTCTAAATTTCAAATTGCTTTTGGATATATCAAATTTGCTCTATGTAAATGTTTTTCTTGCAGGGTAATGTGGTCTCTGAGATTGTGTTTTTTCATAGAAAACTAAATAAATTTGAATTCAATGAATTGGAAACTGAATGCAATTCTTAACCTGTTTGATTTGTAGATTGCATTGGAATTTTAATTCAATTTCTTGACAAATATTAATTCCAAATTCGTTTCTTTTGACAAATTTTTATTCCAAACGGTTGTTCCTCCATGCATGCTTAACCTTTTGAGTTTGGAAAATAGAAATTAAATCTGAGTCTAGATATTGCCATGCTATTCTTTCAAGCTCTATAATAAATTATGTTAGCCAAGTCTTCTATTTCTATGTTTGATTCTTGAAATGCCGACAGTTTCTACAGGCTACTTTAGTTGATCTGGTTGGGCTTTTGCTGACGTAATGATGACTGAATTGTTACATCTAAATTAAAACTTATACACCAAAAAGTACAAGGATTACCACTTTACAAACTATAAAAAGCACTCATCCTATAAGTAGAACTCATCTTAGCGTACGACAAGAAGACCTTGCTGCCGTCACCAAGTCTGCCTTCTTCTTGTGGGCTGCTGAAATTCTATAAAAAAGATATCACATCAACTTTCAGGTACAATTGCAGCATAAGTAATTCTTTAAGCTAGCTCGATTAGTTGATCTCGAATAGCTCACGAGCCGGATTGACTCATTTACAGCCCTAGTTGAGGTGATTTTGTTTGGAGATGGTTGTTGGAAGGTGTACAGTCTGCTGTAAGTGAATTTATATGCTTTCTAGTATATCTTGATCAATGAATTTGAGTATTTTACAGACCATTACTCTTTTATGAGACCTTAGCCTTAGGATAGTTGCACACTGGTTGGCAATTAGTTCATCTTTATAATTACAAATATTTATGCTTTCCTTCTTTCTTTTTCCTTTTATGTTGGCTGCAGGTAATATTAAGTTGTCATAATAACATCACACATTGACTGTGATGCATTTGCATTCGCAACTTAGACTTCAAAGTTTCCATCCAACGTTATGTCACACTTTTTTGCCGCTGGTAGGTTTTTTATATTCTTCTCTTTGTCTGGGGGTAAATATACTCCCTGTTGTCTGGCTGTTAAGTGGAGGTAAATGACTATATGTACGATTTATGAATTCTTAGTTCTTTGTTACGTTTGTTAGATAATAAATTTAGTGGTTGCTTATTGCAGATCGTGCTTATTAAATTTGTTTGTTCTCTTTATCATTTTGATTTATATAAAGCGACGAGCAATATAGTTGAACACTCATGGTGGCAATCAGGGTCATAGGTACATGAATTTCACATGATACCATGAACTGTCATGATTCTATTGTCAATGTTTTTCTTGGAGGATAATGTTGTCTCTCAGATTGTTTTTTTTATAATCTTAAAAACCAGATAATTTTGAATTCAATGGATTTGGAAATAGAATTCAATTAAATAATTCATAACATGTTTGCCTTGCAGATTTGTTGGAATTGGAATTTGAACTTGAATATAATTCCTTTAACAAATTCCAGTTCCAAATCTAATTTCATCTACAGGATAACGTACCCCCTTAGTTTTTATTATTTTGTATCCATGTGTGTAACTGATGCGGATGACAACCCATGAACTGAATCTGTTTTTGGGATCCAATGGGACCCGGGGATTGAAGATTATTAAGAGATCTGAAAAATATTTAGTTTCTTAATTATCTAGTATTTTATTTATAGTTTATCGTATCTTTTAAACATTTGATTTATTTATGTTTATCTCTAAGGTTCTTAGGATCTGGTATAAATAATATGGTTTGCTTTTGTTAATATCAGTTTTTTTTATCCAATCGAATTAAAGAACTTGTGTTTTTGGAACCTTTTGGTTTCGATTTATCGTCTTTGATTATCATTTGCTCTTGAACCATTTGATTGCTTACGTATCGGCATCAGTAACCTTAGAAGTTTGGGAAAAAAAGAAATCAAACCTGAGTTGCAATTCTGATAATAAACGATGTTAGCCAAGTCGTCTATATTTGAAACTTGAAATATGGATGCTTTCTTCAGTCCATATTAGTTAATACGGTTGGCCTTTTGCTGATGTAGCGATGACTGCATATTTACATCAAAAGGTGAAACTCAGGCTGGGTATACACTCTTGGGAGAACTCTATCTGGCAAGACAGCTTACATCTATTCGACCTGGTGATGAGCCTATTCTCGTTCAATAAAATATAAGGATTACCTTCTTACAAACTATAAAATCACTCAACTTTATAAATTTAAAGTTTTGATTGTCTAAATTGGTGGCATTATTAGCTTACAAGAAGACCTTTGTGTTGTCACTAAGTATGCCTTCTTACTTCTTGTGGGCTGCTGATATGTTATATAAACAAAGCTTTCACATCAACTTTCAGGTACAATTGCTCTTTTCCGAATCTCAGCTAAAATTTGAGCGTGGACTCGTCTCGTCTACAACTTGAGCCAACTCATTTAGAAAATCATTATGAACCAACGGATCAGATGAACCAAATGAAAGTATGGTTCTTTGGTTTAAGGTCTACGAACTGAACAACAAAGAATCAACATCCCAGACAAGTGTATGTACCAAAACATCTTCAAACCATGGTTCTTGGTTTGGAGATGTCATGTTCATGTATACGAGATTAAGCAATGGTTACCATCAAGTCAGTCTCTTGCATTGTGAAAATGGTTCGCTTTCTTTTCCCTTGCTGTTTCAAGATGGGTCTTAAAATACATTTGGGATAGCTCATCAATGTTTTAATCTTACGATTTTCAATCACTTAAACTCGACTCGTAAATTGCCGATAAAATAGACAGGGTTGATGGACTATAGGGATTTAGGAAGACAATTGCTTGGAAGATTGAAAGTAGTCTTTGTAATGCATTGCAAGCAACCTCATATTCACTTAAACTCGACTCGTAAATATATACGATAGCTCGAATATATTTTTTAGTTTTTATACAAGCTAGTTGGTTAGTTTGCTCATAATTTTTTATCTATCTATTTAAAGCGAAAGTAAATATCGGATGCTTTTTATTAAAAATTTGAGTAAAGTTTTAAACAAACAGGAAGTAGTAAGGGAAGTTGTTGATATCGAAAAATTCATGATTTAAAATAACTCAATAAAATTCGTATTTATTATTCTTTAACTAACATGAAGTACATCATGTCATAATATATGTTCAACAAACACAACCAATAAAAATAGACGTGCCTTCAAATTTGTTAGATAGAAATATATCATTGATGATTAAACTGGTAAAATAATTTTATTAGAGAAAATAAATTGATAAAAGTATACTTGATGGTCATTGACTTTGCATTCTTTAATTCTTTTTCTTATGTGGTTAATTAAGTCTTTGTAGCCGTTCTAAAAAATAGTCTTTGTAAAAAAGACACCCTGATTTAAAATTCTCAAAAGAAAACAAATCATTAAAAATTGATGTGTCTCCTAAAAGTTCAAAAAAGAAATAAATCATAGTAAAAATGATTTATTTTAATTAGAAAAACACAAACCCACAAACAAAAGAATCTAAGTTAAATATTTTAATTATTTCATCTACAACTTTAACCATGAGAATTATTACATATATAATTTAATTTCACCATTTCCCAACCCATATGCAACATTCACTTTTCTCTTCTACATTTTACCCCTTCAACACACACACACACACACACACACATCGCCATTGTTGCAGGCACATAATCACGATCTTCTTCTTGAAGAAATCACCTCTCTTTTCAATGTTCTCTCATCGATTTCGCTACTTCCGTTGATCTTTAACAATACCCATAAAGCATCAACGAATATATCCATTCCTAAAAGGTAATTCTTCTTCCTACTTATCAAGAATCAAGATTCCCCCATTAAAGATCTCTTCACTCTATTTACAACGAAATGGGTTTTTCATTCATTCTGCTTATGGTTGCGATTTATAATCGAACTTCACTCGCCAAGGGGTTTAACGTTATTGGTATTAGATGTTAATTGATTGATTGATTCCAATTTCGAATCAGATTCGATTTGATTCGACCGGTTTATGGGTTTCAACCAATTGGTACTTTCTGTAAAGATTCAATTTAAAAGAAAAAGAAGAAAGAAATCGTCCTTATCCTCTCACTGTTTATAATTGTTCAATCTATTTACAAGATTCCATAATCAATTAGGCTAATGATAGCTTAAATCTTCATTAATTTGATCAAGACTTCATAATCAATGATGATTAAATTGGTTTTAGTTTCTATTTTGCAGTCAATTTAGCAAAATACTGGAAGAAGATGCTGGGTGAACTCATCATAAACAGTCTTGTGTAAGCATCTTTCATTTGTCAATTTCATGTTATTGCATTAAATTTGTAAGACATATCATGGGGAAATTGGTATTCTTCCATTTGGTTAAAGTTATTTATGTTTGAGTGTTTGACTATGGGTTCAGGTTGATTCTTGGATATGCATATCCAGCTTTTGAGTGTTTTAAGACCATTGAGAAGCATGGTGCTGCAAATGCAGAATTAAGATTTTGGTGTCAATATTGGTAAATTTCCTTCTGATCTTAAACAAATTCAAGAATTGAAAGCTGACCATTTGTTTATTTGTTCAACTATCTTTATAGGATTAGATCAAACCCACTTGTTTTGATTATTGAATGTGACATTTATGTTCCATGATGGGGTATATTGTTGATGTCTTAATCTTACAAATAAGATAAAGAAACATATCTTATTTAAAGAAAGTTCTTGGTCAAACTTAAACTTTTTAAAAGGTCAAACCTCTTTTCCTGTCAATTACAAAGTGGTAAAGCTGTATTGACTTGCATCTCATGTACCGAAACTTGTACACGCTATTTAATTTGATTATCATTGCTTTCATTTTCGGGTTGATGAGTTGGTTCTACAAAGTGGGATAATGAAACGTTTCCCCCCGTGTAGAAATGGTCAAAATCTAAGTAGTGCTGTAATTAGTGATTTATGTGTTCTTTATGATTGCTTTCAATTTGTTTATTAGTGGTAACAATTTATTTTTGCCTCAATGATTGAATGTTGGCTCATTGGTTATGATTTCCCAGGGTCATCATCGCTGTTCTTACTGTTTTTGAAAGAATAGGTGATATATTCATTTCATGGTATGTATAAAAATTGTCAATAACTATATACTAATCACTTACTGATTATATATTAATGTAGGTATGCTTGTTTTGACACAAGAATTAACCATAAATCATTGTGAAAAATGTTTTTTAGGGTACCAATGTATGGAGAAATGAAGCTAGCCCTCATTATCTACTTATGGTATCCCAAAACTAAGGTAAATGATGACCATATTTAGTTCTTTGAATTGTTACCATTATTGGTTTCTAAAAATGGAAACTTTATGGGTGTTTATGGATGTTTCAGGGAACAGGGTTTGTATATCACGCCATGTTGAGGCCATTTGTAGCACGACACGAGACCGATATAGAAAGAAGCATAAAGGAAATGAGAGCAAAAGCATGGGATGTCGCGGTTTACTATTGGCACAATTCCTCAGAGTTGGGACAAACTAGATTTTTTGAAATCATTCATTACTTAACTTCAAAGCCTTCGAGGCCAAGATCTGAGGTACCGCTTTTATCCTTTTCATTTGTAAAGAAAAAGCAAAAACCAAAGAAGATGAAATGTTAATGCTTGTGTGCTTCTCTTCTGAGGCTTCTTTGTGTATATTGAACATGTTATAATCTTTTGAAATATATTGGAGAGTTTTCCTACAAGAGAATCTTGAATCCATCGAATGGTATGAGAAGATGGGCTGCAATCATTTTGGACATGATATATATGCAGTAAACGTTGTATATCACATTTAGGTTATTTGTTGCGTACTTGCATATGACTAGTGATAACCACAGTTAAAACATTTTCATGTAGCTGAAGATCGTACGTCGAACATCAGTTACAACTGTTATATAAAGTGATTTTAGTACAACCCAACAAGGATAAGGAAATCGATGGTTTTTGTACTCGATAGATCTGTAACCTATAAAATAAGCTTATCTTAACACCCCTTAAGTCTACAAAACTTGCATTTGAGAGCAAATCATTTGAGCCTAATGAATGTGTGTTTATTTCTTTTGTTTAGGTTTTGCAAAACCGTCAAAGCTCAGGGGAGGGACGTCCTCCGCCACCTCCCGCGGTTGCTCCACCGACGGTTCCCGCACCAGATCAGGCTGAGGATAGGTGGGTCCCGACTGCTCCACCGCTGCCAGATGTCAGTCACCATCAACCCGTATATGCAGAGGAGTTGCATATTCCTGGATCACCAAGCAGGCCCGGTTTGAACCCGGGTCAGAGAGAACCCGTTTGGCTAAGATTCAAACGGTCGAGGGGACTTTGAGTGCATTCTTCGTTGTAGCTTCGAGATGCTAATAATTTGGACATCTGACCGTTGATAGTTAGACACTATAACTAACAATCAAGTCATATTAACTCTGGAAACATGGAATCATATGCTTAGAACATCGGTTATCGCCTAAGTCATCTTATTCATTGACCATAAAAGGATGGTGCTTATACAAAGTTGCATAACATTTGAAGCCCTCAAGGGACATCCTTGTTCTTTAAGTATATGACCTTAAGGGTTTAAAGGATCTAGATTGTGATGTATATATCCTAAAAATCTAGAACTTATTGTAAAAAACTTAATATTTGCATCTTTGAACTTGAAAATTGCACCAACTACTTGTAATAATATTTCTTATTTTTTTAAGCTATGCACTAATTTAGTTATTTTGTCAAAACAATTTCTATCCATAAGTTTTAGTTATAACAAAATGTTATCTTTGTAGGCACACTATATTATGTTCATTCTTATCTCATGATATACACAATACAATTGTACTCTTCATACATACCTTATACATGTATACGCTCGTCCCTCACATAACGACATATGTGTCACAAGGTCAATCGTTTTAAGATTGACAACGTTGCCAAATTAAGAGATGACGCTCCACGTGATATATGAGCCATCAATTGGCGCTATCCTTGGGACTCGAGCAAAAATACATGTGTATTCCTCCGCTGACATCCCAACTAACTTACGAAAAGACATGTTTTCTTTGCATGATCAAACTTCTTGAATAAGGATTTATGTAATTAACGTTTTACGAAAAAATTACCAAGATGGTAGAATTCTAATTAGTTTCGCTCGCTCGAAGCCACAGTCAAAGAAAAATATATCAATTTGGTTACCAAGTTAGCTTAAAAGCTTATTAGAAATTTAAGGTCTTTTTAAGTTAGTGGTAATAGCTTAACTTAATGAAATAGTTTTAGGACATATGCAATGAATGATTAAAGTTAATTGTTTAATATGTGACAAAGTAACTTATTTTGTTGCAATATTTGGATGTTGTATAAGTTAGTGTTTTTAGATCGGACCAGACATACTGGTTGGATTGGGAACCATTATTAAATCAATCAAATTGTGTCTATTTAGACATTTCTAATTGAATTAGCCAGTTCTCAACCATTGAACCGAACCAGTAGAGTGATAAGATGATTGTTTGATTTTCACTCCGGTTCTCAAAGCATTGGCATCAATTGAAGGATTTAATCTTGATATGTTCATAATTTAAGGATTTAATTTTGACAAAGTAAAAGAGTTCAAGGAGCGAAACAAAAAGTTTTGTTCAATTAATTAGTAGTTATCAGTTTGTTAAAATAGATAATTAGTTGTTTAATTTTATGATTATTAAAATAGTGTTTGAGTTAAGTTTAAATTAGTTTATGTCTACTATAAATATAAGGTTATGTATTTAATTTTATTAAGTTGAGTTCAATAATAAGAAAAGTGTCAAAGTATATTACTTTAAATATGCGTGTTTACATATATATTCGGATTGATCCAATTGGTTACTATAACATCAATATGATATAAGAGGCACTTATCTAAAAAAACAAATGACAAAAGCATGACGCAATATAACGTATGCCATTATGTAAACGCTTATCTTTTTATGCGACTTAGTGCATTCAAAGAAGTATTGGATCGAAGGATTAAATGTAATGATTTGATATTACTTAATTGGAACACTTTTGAAAGTTAGTTACTATTTTACAAAATTACCCCTATCAAATGTTGTCAACGACGTATGAAAAACTTCAATTGTTATCTTTGACTTAAAGTCAACAACATATGATGAAATTCCATTGTCATATTTGACCTGAAGTCATCAAACCATGAGTCATTATGCTCTACAGTCTACACCAAGTCAACAATTTGACCTTTTGGACACACTCACTCACCAATTACCAGTATCCTTTCACTATCACAGTATCACTTCATTATTTAAATTTATTTATAAACCCTAAGGTTCCAATCTCCATCATCACGAAGGTAGGAGAAGATCGATCAGAAGTAAAAGTCAACAATGGCTTCTTCATATGCTTCAGCTGTTCTTCTTTCTTCTTCAAACCCTAGAAATTCCTCTTACATTTCCCCCAAATCATCATCATCTTCGAATCTCTCTCAAACCCTAAGTTTTTCCACATCTTCCTCCATCAACTTCCGATCCAAATCCCTCCGATCAGCCATTGCCGTTCGCCCTTCGTCTTCCCGTCGCAACGGATTCGTTGTCAAGGCTGTAAGTAGTTCATTTTCCCCTATTGAACATCAGACACTCGTAAATTGCCTCGTTGACTGCAATCTGTTCGTTATAAGTTATGAGTATTCAGTTTTACAGAAGCGATTGTATTCAATTCATGTTTGGTTTAAGTTATGTTCTTATAGACTATTGTTTCTTGTGGCATTTTGGCAAGGAAGATGATCAGTTTTTGGATCCACAACGTCTAAAATGATGATTTGTTGGCTTGATTGTGGAATTAGGGTGTTATTTGGTATTGACTGACTCTCCTTGTTCACTTCTGAGTGCAAATATAATGTTTATGTTCCTTTGAATGTCAGCTATAGTTTTAGGTTTTTAAATTTTTATCTTCAGTATTGCACTCTGTTCGGTATATGGTCTGCTGTTATTGTTAACTTTCAACTTTGATAGAATAATCATCCTGAATTTTGAAGTTGAAGATTAAGTGGGTTGACATTTAAAAGTGAAAGCTTCTGAAATTCTTTACTCCATGAGTCCCGAATAATCATATCAGTTTCCAATTTCGGGTTTTCCTGAATAAGTTTTAACATTTTCTTGGAGAGTTTCCGTCCGATATTTCATGTTTGCCTTAGAAATTAATGTTTTGGGTATAAGGATATGGGTTTGTGATACGTGTAGCAAGGATATGGTACACAATAAAACCTAAATTTGTTTTGTTACTTTACTTTGTGTGTCCATATTAGGGAAACAACCTTATCTTGAATTAAGATTTAAACATGCGTATTAGAATTTGCATCTTTAATGGCAGTATCGCACTAATCTTTTATTCCTATAATTATCATACTATATTTTTTTACACAGGGGCTACCATTAGTCGGAAATCAGGCACCAGACTTTGAAGCAGAAGCTGTTTTTGATCAGGAATTCATCAAAGTAATTTAATCATTCATTGCCTTCATATTTATTAACAATTTGGTCACAATAGTTTTGCAAACCAAAAATACCAGAAACTTTTTTAAACTCTATGAAGTATGCAATTGCAGGTTAAGCTCTCTGATTATATTGGGAAGAAATATGTCATCCTCTTCTTCTACCCTCTGGACTTCACTTTTGTTTGTCCAACTGGTGAATGTTTTCTTTTATTGGCATTATTTTTTTCCAATTTAAATAACATTTGGTAAACTGGTTTCTTATTTCAGTGATTTTGTTTCTGATATGCAGAGATCACTGCTTTCAGTGACCGTTATGCTGAATTTGAGAAGCTAAATACTGAAATATTGGGGGTTTCTGTAGACAGTGTGGTATGATTCCTTTATATCATTACAGAATTCCATCGTCACATTCTTCATCAATCAACACACTGGTAGCAGTTATGAGCATCTTTGTTATTAGTGTACATGATCATGAATTCATGTGGTTTTTTTTATAGTTCTCCCATCTTGCGTGGGTCCAAACAGACAGAAAATCTGGGGGCCTTGGTGATCTGAATTATCCACTAGTTTCTGATGTAACCAAATCAATTTCAAAAGCTTTTAATGTGTTGATCGAAGACCAGGTATGCAGTTTTTTATGTATATTTGTTATCAGAGCACGCTTTTCTTACTTTTTTTTTGCTGAAGTTATTTTTATATATTGTGATTATGTTCTGTGAGCAACTCTTCCATCCTTATGTAAAAAAATGTTGATGGTAGTCGAAAACAAATATTGAAGTGGCTGGATTCGATGATTTGATATAATTAACAAGATACAGTTTTTTTTAACAGGATATGTGGTTATGTGATCCTCATTAACTAAGTTGTAAATAACTAATGAAAGTTATATTGTTTCTTGGTCTTTATTTATTATAGGGAATAGCATTGAGAGGGCTTTTCATCATTGACAAAGAAGGCGTTATTCAACACTCCACGATTAACAATCTTGCAATTGGTAGAAGCGTAGATGAAACAATGAGAACGCTTCAGGTAGATAATTACCACTTTACCCCTTCATCTAGAGGTGTTTGTTTTGAACCATATGCTTAAAAATCAGTTCTTTGGGGACATATATTACATCCAAGAGGCAAATGGATAAACCTGTAAAATTTATTAAAAATGTAACAGGCCGAACTTGACCCGAAGTGTGTTTAAATGATTATAACTTCTTAATCTCTTAAATCAGCAAAACTACCCACATATTATTAATCATATTTACGACATTAATTTTTAAGCTTCAAGGAAAAAGAAAAAAAAAGATGTTGACAAGTCATCCGAACCCAAGTTAATCAGTTTCCATGCGTATTAAAAACTACCTCTTAACCTGCTTGACTCGGCTGCCAATTCACTTGACCCGCTCATACGCCAAGTCTAGCTTCAACCTGTATTAAAAGCTTATTATGTAAATTGATCCATTGACCATTGTTATCGTTCTAAATGGGTGTTTGTACTGTAGGCATTGCAATATGTACAAGAAAACCCAGATGAGGTCTGCCCAGCTGGATGGAAGCCTGGGGAGAAGTCAATGAAGCCAGACCCCAAACTCAGCAAGGAATACTTTGCAGCAGTGTAATTGGGCACACTGATGAAAATTGAAAAAAAAAAGAAAAACAATCATTTCTATATCAAAATAATATTAAATAATATCGTGTACCTTTTGTTTTATCTTTACACATTTTCATAATGTGAAAAGTAATAATTAAAATAAATTAAATGTCATTTTCAACTACTGATTTATTTGATATTTTGTCTAGATTTTTAATAATGGTATGCTCTCTTTTGTTAACTCTTTATATCAGTTTTGATGAATGATAAATGATTTGATTTAATTAAATGTAGTAATATTAGTGAAAGTTGAAGTTTTCAAAGCCAAGGCCCCTACCCTCTTCAATTTCTTTCACTAAAAAGAGCCCCCACATGCCATCCCTTGTTTATTTTCGACCTACCTAAAGAAAAGCTAAGTACCAAATCCGATTTGAACGGAATAGATTTAGATTTTGTTCGGTTTGGTTCTCGATCCTATTTAAAAGTTGGTCTTGGTTTGGTTTTACGGTTTTCTAAACTCGTTTTTTGGTAGGTTGGTCAAGCTAGTTTAAAATAGATTAGTACCTGTCTTTGTGAAAAGTATTTTAAAGTATTAATGTTGTCTTAGTTCTTTGTTATTTTTCATGGTAGACTATGTGTTCGATCCGTAACCACTTTGAAATAGAATCTGCATAAATTGGTTTTTAAAAATGTTTATTCATGATTAAAGTCACAACACTTTCAAATCTCAAGCATCATACTCCCACTAAAACAACCCACCTTTTGGCATTTTGCTCATGTTAATAAGTTACTATTTGATCCTGCAATTCAAAAAGTATATATATCTATAGATACTAATGAATTTTTTTTTTTGTCATTTGTCATCTTCTTAAATTGATCTTTTTGACATTTATCATTCTTATAAACATTCCCATTTTATTTTCTCTCCAAAAATATATTAAAGTAATTTAAACATTCAAACAATTCTTCTCTCTTCATAAAAATTAATTTAATCAATTAATATATTTTTCTCTCATTTATATTTTTTTAAATCAAACTATGTTTAATTTTACTAAAAAAATTAAAATTCATATCTTTTCTAAAACATTAAACCTTTTGAAACATAATATTTTAAATCAGTCTTTTTTAAAAATAATTATAAAAAATATGAAATTTTCTAAAACTATTTTTATTAAAACAACCATAATAATTAGAAACTTGAGTTTTTAATAAAAAATATTTTTATAAACAACAATTTTTATATAAGAAAATCTTAAAACAACTATTTAAAAATGAAACTATTTTGATAAGAGAGTTAAAAATAGTATAGTTGTTTTATCTCTTAAACAAGTACGTATATATAATTTTATACATATCTTATATTAAAATATCGTACTGTAACTTTTCGTGTTTATTACAAACTATAATCCGTTTAATAAATGAGTTTCTAGACTATATATTTATTTATATATTTATCTATCTATAACCTATCTATTGTTTATTTACTTGAAATAGTTATTAATATGCAATTATAATCATATTTTATTTTCAAACATGATTTTGTAATTCATAAATTTTTATTACTACTTATTTATTGATTTATTTATTCAACCCGAAATATTAACCTAGTAATATATAAAATCAAGAAATCTACGAGACTAACCTTTGTTAGACTTGACAAGTCATATGTCACATGTCGTTTAAACACTTCAGATGAAGTTGCCTAAGCTTTGATATCCCATGTAAACTATATTTTGTCCACAAAATGAATTAATCGGTTTGTTCACACATTCTTGTTCGATACCTACATAGTTCTTTTCCATGCATCATAGCTTCACTACACATATCACAATATAATGTCTTTGTGACATATCGTGACGGTCGGTTCCCATCACTAAGTTTGGGTTGATGAGTTATTAACTAACTACAAAATTTACTTTTGGTATAACCAGATAATCCTTTTGGACATGCAATTATTCAAGATAGATTAAAAGTACCCACCGTTGAGTAAAAGTACGATGAAATTATTGGTAATAACATGTATAAAGGTTGTAAACAACCCAATAGAAAACAAATAAGGTATTGTTCATTCTTGAAGTTTATGCAACTAATGTAAACGCATGCAAACAAATGCAAACAAATGCAAACGAATACACAAACGAGTGGAAAACTTAGCATTCAAAGAAATTGAAATGGTTGAATAGGTGATTTAAACGGAGGTGTATAATTTAACTAAGATTTCATGTTCTTAAAAACTAAATTACCAATAAAATAAAAATATATATAATATACAAAACATTTTTAATAAATAAACACAAATCTACTTAATTTTACTAAAGTTAACAAACATAGATAAAAGAACACAACATTCGTTCATGTTTTTTCATTTAACAAAAACAAACTAAATATCATATCATTTTCGCTTATTAACTAAACGGATTAGCATAAACAAACATCCTAGAACAATTCACGAACTGTTTATTTAACGTCCGGTTCGTTTCCAACCGCAACCCGTCTACTCAAATCTCAACCATCCGCCAATAATATTCAAAACTCCAACAAAAAAACAAATACAACATCCGGTAACTCTCCGGTAACCAGTATCCCCCTACTACAAAAACATATTTTTAATATTCCATTTTTCACCCTTTAAATCAAACACACAAAAATGACTGTAAACAAGCTCACAACTGCACTAGCTACAATCTTCATCATCTCCGCCGTAGTCCTCATCGGAAAACTCCTCCTCCTCCATCGCCGCCGTACCCTCCGCCACCAACCACCCATCTCCGGCGACCACCAACACCCACCCAACAACAACCTACTCCGTATCCTCTGCTTCAAATCCCACACTCGGGTCGACCCATCCGGAGCCCCGACGGAATATTCCGACGGACCCTCGCCGGAAGATCACGTCATCGACGTTTTCAAGCTGTTGGAATCAAACGGGCCTTCGAGGCTTCTTTGTACCATCAAAGAAGATGATAGTGAGTGCGTTGAGTCGACGTCACTTTCCGGTGGTGGCTCCGGCGAGGTGTCGACGGAAAAAGTGTCGTTGAGAGCGTGTTTGGAGGCGGAAGCGGCGGAGGAGAAAGCTTCGAAGGTTAATGTGGTGGTGTCTCCGCCGTGTGATTCGCCGGTGTTTTATACTCCGGTGGGATCTCCGTCGCGAGAAGGTGGAGTTTGATTGTACGGTCGCCGGAAATTTGGTGTGACGGTGGCCGGTGAAGGGCAGTTATGACAGTTAAATGCAGGTGTGAAAAGTGTAGTCTGACTAGTCTTGTATTATTATTAGTTTTTTTTACTTTTTTAATAATAATTTAGTTCTAGTATTATCAAATTAGTAATATTGGTTAACGAGAAATTTGAATTTTGAACCTTTCTGAAAGTCTTTCAATTCGCTTGATCACTAAATCAAAAGATTATTTTGAATTTTGAACCTTTATTATTTAATTTAATAACAATTTAGTTATAGTATAATCATTTTACTATCTCAGTAGTGGAAATAGTTATCGATATAAGAAGTTACTAGCATTATAATCATTTTGATTATTTTTATACCCGCCTTTAACATGGAAATCTTTGTGATTATTTGATGTTGTGCTTATTTAACAATGGGAGAGTGATATTCACATGACAATTACGACTTCTTGGATAAGGCTTTTGATAAGGAAAGTGAACAAGAGGTTCATTTGTATATTAGAATAGCAAAACTGGACTTTGATGAAATAAATATAAAATTTGATATTAGGTCGGGTGTTATAGCTCAACGTCTAAGGGCATTAGTATCTATGTGGTCTGTGGAGAAATTTCAAACGCTAATATGGTGAGGATGTTAACGAGCGTGAGGCGGGGGAGGCTGGTGGTGGCTAACCGCTCAACAATCGTAAAGAGGGGTTTAGAGAGCGAATGGGTAAAGGGAGTAATATTAAAGTTATAAAGTATAAAAAAATGAGTAAGAAAAGATTAAAAGGATTAGATCATTTGTGAAATGAAATAGGTAAAAGATGTAGATAATGTAAGACCTAGGAAGAGTGACACTAGACCATATGTATAACGGAAGAGATTTATATTTATGATGCCTAAAAAATATCCTCGAAATAGAAATCTAAAAATTGGTTTGCCATCAACGACTTATGATCTCTGCTCAAAAGTTCGCATTCAATTTTTAGTCCATCTGACTTGCTATTAGATATGAATTTATGTTAGTGGGACTCACATTCTATTATAAAATATTGACTTTTTAAACTTCTTTATGTTTATATATAATATTCTTAAAGCTACTTACAAATACCATAAAAAATAACATATTTTAAGTTTCTATATAAAGTCTCTAAATAACTATTAACACATTAAAAACGAACATATTTTTTATATATATTTATATAAATAACAATTATTATATATATAATTAAGGTAAAAACAATTAAATAATACGTATAGTGTTTTATATATTTTGGTTTTTTCTTACAAATTCATATAGTGTTTTCTTACAATTAAATAATTATTAACACATAAAAAACAAACATATTTTTGGTTTTTTCTTACAAAAGTTACTTAATAATTTGTACTCATAAGACCAACATACTTTCTATTTTTTTACATAGAAATCTCTTAATAATTATTTACCTGGCTATTAAATTTGAGCAAAATTGTGTAATCCTGATATTGACAAAGCTGAAACCCTTATTATAGATAAGTTGAATTAAGGCTAATTTTAGTTTTGTTCTCCTTGCAAGGTTTGGCCCTGACTTTGGTTGGGCTACACCCATCAAGTTGCTTGAAACAAGTGCTTCTTTTTCAAGTGGGGGTGCAAATGAGTCGCATTGCTTTTCGATAAAAAGCTTAGAACAAGCTAAATATTATCAAGTCTGAGCCTAAAAAAAGTTCATTAAAATATCAAGCCCGAGCTACACATATCGAGCTCGAACCGGCTCGCAGGCCTAAACTAGTAATTATATATATATTATTTAATTTATTATATACATTTATATAAATAACTATTATTATATATAATATTAAGATTAAAACAATTAAACTTCAGCTTTTTTTTCCTGTTTAAATAGACACGTGTCAGCTCACTAACATGTTCGTATAGAGTGTTTTCACACTAAGGACACTATGTTGAATGTGTTTCTACCAATATTTTCAGAACCAGAATAGATGACGAATTGGTTACCTTACTGGTCGATTGGTTGGACCGGTCCGACCTTTGAATCCTGGTTCAATGGGCCGGTCCGATACGATTCAGAAAACACTGGTTTTTACCTAAAGGGTATGTGTTAATTTCTAGAATTTGACTTTTAAAATTCTTTTTTGAAAGGATTTACCTTTCACAATTTTTTTTTGAATTTTAACACATACTTATGTTTTTTCTCCTTTTGGTGTATTAAGGTTTTGATAAAATCATTCTAGAAATCCATCAAAATGCTAAATATTTTCATTGTTATCTTTATGGATTAATTAAGAAACCGGTCTAGGAAAACCTTACCATGTTTTGGTACCATATGTTGAATAATTTTAATATATGAAAAATATTAAAAAGCATAACTATATATAACAAACCATTTGGAAGTTTGTATTGTTGTTTGAAGATGACATCAAAAGATATTCATTAATCTTCTACAATATCCAAATTATTACTTTAGTATTAAATTACAAACCAAATGAATGAATAGTGATACCATCCATTAAGCAAACGGTACAATGGTATAACATATAAACAGTGTTCTCTGCATAAACATTCATGCTTGTGGTTGGTCATAAACATAATATTTATCAAAATATTTTATATAGGGAGTAAAGTGTAACTATCATTTTAAAGTGATAATTACAAAAACTTATCTATAAAGGGTTATTGATTAATTATTATAACATGATCAAATAATTAACTAGTGTCGTTTCTCTGCACACACGTTGCGCCCCGTGACGGACTGGTTAAACCGAATCTTAGATAAACACATATTTTTTTATCATCACGATCTTACCATCATAGTTTTTTTCAGCGGAGCTGTTTGTCCTTAAAAACAGACATATCTGGATGTGCATGAGGGTTAAACATATATAATTTACCTCAATGCACCTAAACCAAATCAAACCAAATTAAAGTCATATTAAAGATTAATTTAAAATCTTCACAAGTTTGACACAGATTGTTGAAATACATCGTGTATAACATATAAATTAACCTATATGTTAATAAAGCAAGTAAAAAACAAAACTGAATATGCCACGCCAAGCAACCATCTCCGCCACAATCATCATAGCAATGTTTACAACAAATGGGTTCCACAATAATAACCAAGCCATTGACATCTCAAGGCAACGAAAGACCATTGTCATCAACGGACCAAAGCTACGATCATCAACAAACCAGAAACATATCAATGTAAGACTCTAACGACTTCAAACAAGTCACATACCACAAACAGAAGATTAAGGTTCAAGGTCTCCTTGCCTATAATCACCAACCAATGACTAGAACCCAAAGGAAACACCAGAATAAGGGTTAAGATTAGAAATACCCAAAACAAAACCCCAAACAGCAGAGTAACAACAAGCAAGCATGAAAAAACCACAGATGCAACAGATTATTAGGACTAAGTGTAATCCTAACTCTTGAATGAGCTTTCACACATCATCAGTCGAAATAACATGCATACCTGAATAGCTTCGCTAGAATCAGGAGGAAACACCGCAATCGTTAGTTAGTTAATTAATTTGTACATCTGCTACCATCGAGCTACCATCGAGCTACCATCTTTAGCTTGTTAGCCAAGGGTTTTGCAATAACCTTATAAACACATCCAATCGCATTACCTCAACGATAATCGACAAGAACAATTGGTTCTTTGGTTTTTGAAATTGACCGCTAGAGAAAAAATCACCGATTCAGTTCCTGAAATACAAAGAAAATACATCCGAAAAGCGTTTAATACATTTAAACGTGAAATCATCTAGGCTAGGTTGCCATAATCAATTGACTCACCTTTTTTTTAATAAACAAAGTAATTATCCGTCGGTGACACGTAACTTTTTATAGCCTTGGTTGAGCATTCGGTCGTGATAGTTGTGTGCACTCGAACCGTCGTGTTATATTTGTATGTATTTAGAATCATTGTATTAACCTTAAATCAATAAAGAAAAATGTCTTTTTTTTTTCAAAGTAAAGCTAGAGATAAGGACAAATTGCCCACTCACTAGAACCTAGTCACTCACTCAGTGGGTTACCTTTAAACGGAATTTGTTAAATATAATATCTTCAAATAGTTATTATATATACACAAATCAACTTTATTAGAAGTTAATTAATATTGTTATATACTAATGATTGTTAGCTCAATGTAAGGGTCATGAGTTTAAATCTTATTCTAAGCAAATGCTTAAAGTTAAATCACATAGTTTTTTTGGTAATGGTTTCCTTCTAAAGAGGCTTGGGGTGTGATCTGGTTAGGAAACAGATAGAAGAGTCCGATTAAGATAACATTTATCATCTGAAGCTGGGTAATATATTTTCCACTAAAAAAACTAATATAATCATATTAAATCATATGATTTTGGAGGTGTTTTATACAAATCATTTTTGCTTTCATACTATGCATATATACTTTTGTTCTAATTTTATATTTTTCTGCGTTTTTAAACTTAAAATTCAAACAAAAACATTTTTAATAAAAAATGAGTTAAAAAGTTATATTAGATAAAGTCAAATAAATAGTTTATCTAAATTACATAGAGACTTATGAATTAAAATATAGTAATTCCACCTTTTACTCAATATTTAACATTTGTTGAAAATATACAAAAAGTCCACAACATAATGAGACCATTGGCTCAACTCTAAATATTTTTACTTGAACTCATTACTTATCAATATTTACATATCATAAGTATCTAATCTTAACCAGTTGGGCAAAATGTTTAGGGTTTTAACTAAAAAACCATGATTAATGGAGTGTACAAGGGAAGAAGCGGGCGAGTTTTGAGGCGGCAATAAACTGGCATTTGATATCACTCCATGATCGTCAAAGAGTGGCAATTGTGAGTCGAATAGAAAACCACTCACTTGTTTGAAGAAAATTTGTGTTTGTAAGAGGAGTCAAGGAGAAAAAAAAATCTCAAGATTGAGGGCTTGAAGAGCAAAAATGCTCCTTTATTTTGATAATATCAGATATGAGATTGAGTTTGTCGTCACCTCTGAGGAAAGGCTAAATGTATTACATCTTCGATTAAAGACTATTAAAAGAGTTAAGATGACAATCTAAAGATAACTCTATTAGCTTTAAGGGATAGAATAAAAGGTTGGTTGTTAGTATTTTAATTGTCATTAAAATAAAATATTTTTTAAATGGTTTATAGGTAACTTTAAGTCTAAATGGTTAAGAAGTAACTATTAAAATGTTATCTCTTAACCATTCATACTTATATTTAACTCTTGACTTTTTAGCCTCTCAATGCCTACTAAAAGACTATCAAACACAATCCCTAAATGTATCACATCTTAAATTTTCAATTCGTTCATGTCTTAAAAACATCAAATTGATAAGGGTCCTAATGTTAAGACATTCAGTATTATAAATCGACACCCCCTTATACGATTCATATAGCCCTAAACGTGAAGTATAATATCGAATACGCATAAAAAAGAGGAAAAAATAGGGGGGATTGTTAGAGGACAATACGCACCATATAGCAGCATTATACGACCCATATAAGCCTATACGACACGTATAGTAATTTGACACTAAATACAAGAAGAAATTAAAAGGGATGTCAAAAGGCTATACGATTTATATAAAGCTATACAACCCTTTATATGACCCGTATAGAAAAGGGAAATTATGAGGATCATTTGATCAAACCCAATTACTAAAATCACCAGTCAAAAATAAAGTTTATTGAATAAAACAACCAATCATATCGCTTCACGTGTCCATCCATGCCTGACATGATGAGGGATTATGGGAATCTCTCGCCTAGGAAAGTGTGCCGGCGAGGATCAAACATAATCCCTCGCTCACGTGTATATATCTCGCTGACTGGCTTCATCCCTTGTTGACTCAACAAGGGTTATGGGAATTCCTCGCCCAAAATTACGAAAAATCAAAA
>BJCM01085774.1:0-11503 GCA_018326385.1 Flaveria bidentis
GATGGTAACCAACCCAATCACCGTTTATGTCCTGTGATTTCTTCAATGTTAGTTGATTTTTGATAAATGTGTTTGACTTTGGCAATCGTTATTTTTCTCGAGTTTTTCACAAAGTTGCTTGATTAGGTTTTGGTAATTTTAGATTTAACTTAATTATAGAATTTTTAAAATAACTCATCTTAACCCGAACCCACCCTGACCCGAATCCATCTTTATCCAAACCCATCCTGACCTTTTTTTTAAATAACCCATCCTGACCCGAACTCATATTAACCCAAACCATCTTGACCTAACAACCAATCCAATCCAATCCAACCCGCCCATTTTGCACCTATGGAAATTGTGGTGTTCAATAGAAATACAAGCACTTTTCTTAATGGTATTAGATTTTTCTTTAGCATTGTTGAAACTAGACCTAGAGTGAAAGGAACTCGTGGGATGAATAATGAAGGGGTTGCATGCCTTAAGCTTTCACATAAGGAGTTATTTCTGGATTTACTTCCATCAATCAAACAAAATCTGTCGCTATGAAACAAAGGAGTATACTCACACCTCCATAAACAAGTTATTATCGGGTTTATATTTTGTGTTGCTTGTTGGGTATTCAAGTTGTGTGATCTTGATTTTGCTTTTTCCCAATCCACATATGGAGTTGGTATGGAAACAACTTACTAAAAGAAGTTTGGGTCATACCTTGGGACACCATTTCAACTGTCAAGATTACTTTTAGGCATGTCTATCTGGTCTTGGCTTTGATGATTTTTTCTAAATCATACTAGACAACAAGAATTAACATTGGGTAATTGTACACTTCATTTTGATATTTGTTTTCGTTTATGGTGGATAAAAAGTGTTTATATGGATCAAGCCGACCCAACTTATTTCAGCACTCATTTTCATTGGTCACCCAACCCAACTGTCCATTTTGCCTCCTCGGAGTTGTTAATTGTTCATTTGTGTCTTCATTGGTTACATGATACTTAGAACCGTATGTTGCAACTACGTTTTGTCTATGTGATAATTGTAGTACTTCTATGGCTTCTAACGACGGTTTGCATCAAAAGAGAAGGTAACAAATAGCAAGATGTGCGATTAAATAGGTAAGAAAAGCCGTGTGGCCTGAATATTATGATGGAAAACTTGGTAAGCAGGTAAGAAAGATGAGACGTGGTTAATAGCAGTTTATTTTGTAGCAAAGATGATCTTAGATCCTTTGCACTTGCAAGTGATCTTCCTTGAAGATGATAGACAATTAAAACCATCGTGAATAGATCTTGCTCATATGAGATAACAAGAGATGAGTAAGCTAATTTCTTCATGAGAAAACAGGACTATAAGCTCTTTGAACATTATCTTTTTTAGGTTAAACCGAATGTTTTATTTTATGTCATTAGTATTCAACACGCCTCTCTTCTTGCTTCCTTTAATGAGAAAACACGAGCATGTGTTCCTCTTCTTTTGATATTGTACTTTTTAAGAGCCAATGGTGTCATGTAAAGATGATAAAATGGACGGGTCAAACACATGAGTAATGAGTTAATGGGTACCTTTTATCTAGGGTTGAATCGGATTTTGGTTGAATTGGGTTGAAACTTGAACAAGATAAGCAATCATTTTGTTAACATTGTATCATTTTAATAATAGCATTATTTTATTTTTCTTAAAAAGAACGTTTTAGTTCGTGTATCTTATACATGTTTTATTGTAGTTAAATAATTATAAAATAAAGACCCCTTCCTTTACATACGGATATATGTTATACTATAAATATTTCCAAAAGCTTCTTGTTTTTTATTTGTGTTTAAATAGTAATCATGCGTTGCCGACAGTATTCATGAACGCGCAATGTTTTTTTGTGTTTGTCTATATGCTCGTTAGACGATATGCTATTATACCAACGTAAATGTGACTAACTTATTTCTTAACAAAATATACTATCACAAAAATGATTACTTACGGGTGTATTAGATGACTCAGTTTATAGGGTGTTCATAGTTAGGTTTTGATACTTTGCAGATCAACCAATTATCAAAACATTAGTAACAGTTTTTCTTATTAGTATATTGAAACCATGCAACTGAAAATTGACAATGAACCGGAGAAATCCAAACCATTTCTACTATTTGATTTTGATTATTATGTCGTTTTTTTAAAAAAAATGTAACCTTTGCCAGGTTGGGTCAACCTTGAACTTTATAAAAAACTTCTAACTTACATTGAAAATTAATTTTATACAAATGATGATGACTTCTAGAAATATATTAACACCATAACATATTACTGGTTTGTTATATCAGTAGGGTTAAGTGAAAGGTAATCTGAAAACCGCTAATTTGAAAGGGTTACAAAACCACCTGTGAAACCAAACCAGATCACTGATCGGTTTCACCGGTTTTAAACCCAACTACCTTCCATGACCTAAAAACATGGAACAGGTTATCGGACCTGTGAACCAAGTTTGAGCAGGCTGCTTGCACTTTGAAAACAGTTTATTTGTCCTGATAAACTAAACCTTTGAGTTAATCTTCATTGCAAAAATCCTAGATCTTGAAATCAATAACTTTATAATTTTATGTATAATCACAATTTTCACAATAACCACAAATCATTAGTCCAAAATCTCAACAAAAATACAATATCATTAGTCCAAAATCAAATACAGAGAAGAGATTCACATAGTCATGTTTTTATTCAAGGGAGCAATAAGAGAGGCGTGTCGAATCATAATGTACACAAAATGAAACATTCAATCTAAAGAAAAGGATGTTCAACAAGCTTAAGTCTCGTTTTCTCATCAAGAAATTAGATTACTTACCTCTTGTTATGGCAGATGATTTAACGGATTTAGAAGGAGGCGGATCTTTTAATGATGGGTCTCAATTGTCTATCATCTTCAAGGGAGATCATTCCCAAGTGTGAAGGATCTTCTAACATCATCTTTGCTACCAAATAACCTGCGATTGACCACGTCTGATACTTCCTTGCTTGCTTTCCAATATATCTTCCGAGTTTTCCATCATAGTATTCAGGCCACCCGTCTTTTAGCAATCTGCTTTCAGCGAGTTCAATTGCACGTCTTGCTATTTGTGGCCTTCCCGTTTTGATGCAGGCTGCCGTTAGTAGCCATAGAAGCACTGCAATTATCACAAAGACAGAACATAGTTGCAGCACAAACTTAAATGTAATCTCTAGTGAAAGCTACAAATGAACAATTAATAACCCACCAGTAGAGGCAATCAGGACAGGTTGGTAGACTCAAAAACTCATCAAAATAAGTTCAGGTTTAGAAGGGTAATATTTTAGTGTGTCAAAACGGGTCAGGTTAGGTAGACACACAAACACTTTTTCTGGACCTTAAAAAGTTTATAAGTAGTTCATGATTGCAAAAATACACTAGTATAATAGTTATCTGCTATAATTTGATCGACTTTCAACTCACTTAACCCATCCGACCTCATTTTCAGCTAATTTGACCTTCATAAATAAATAGATTGGAATGGTCAAAGTCAGGTAAGTTGGGTAACTTGATCAAATGGGTAGAATGTTTTGGTACGGATTATCTCATGATGGGTCGAACCATAACACTTTTTGTCCAAAATTTTTTTTAAAATAATCTGTGTGTTTAATATGATCCCAAAAACTATACTATTAAAATGTTAATCTAAGTTTTTGAGAAAATACACTATGGACCTTTCCCTTTTTACCTAATTTATTCGTATGAAACATGAGAAATAAAACATAACTCAAACAAACTCATTCAAAAGTAAATAGGTCAAAATTGCCAATCATAGTGTTTTTGTTGCAATCTTTATTGTCATCTAGTAGTTTGTCATCACAATAAAGCATGCTTCAATCATGGTCAAAGCACCAAAGGCGAGACCAGATAGATATAACAGTTGACCTTCAGAACCAAAATCCTAGATCTGAAGGCAATGACTTTCACAATTCTGAAGACAATATAAGCATGTGCCTAAAATCAGGTAAGCAATAAAAATTCAAACGAAGAATAAAAAAACAGCAAACCTGGCCAAGATCCTCCATTGTGGTAACTCCATCTAGTGTTCTTGGGATCACAACCGGTTACAATTCTCCATTCATGACTCTCAATTGCAGGATAACAGATCTTGATAGGCATTTCCCCCACGAGCTCCTCCCAACGTGCTTCAAAAAGATCCATAATTGCTGAAGCTTGATCAGGTGTTGCAAGAGAAGATAAGATAGCAACACAGTTACCTAAAGCAAACCAACGAAAATCCATCCTTGCTGGACTCACATTTCCAATAAAGTAACCACCACGTGTTGGCATAAAATCAAAAACCCAATCCGGGATTGAATCAGGAATAACATTAAACTTATTTACAGCAGTGTGAGAATACTCCTCTGTTTTGTAGCGATAGATGTCATTTAATTGTTGGAAGTCAATCCAGAAATAACTTCTCATGTGAAAGCTTAAGGCATGCAACCTCTTCATTATTCTTTCTGCAAATTCCTTTCCCTCTGCGTCAAGTTTCAGCATGGCCAAAGAACATCTCAATGCCATGAAGAAAAGCGCTTGTATTTCTATTGGATAACCATAAATTCCCTGCATTATAAACCCAAAATACCATAAGTAATCTGAATTTAGCAAAGAAACAGCAAAGAAATTATTTAACTAATCCATATAAGTATGGAGGAGCATACCATCTCCAGTTCTCTATATATCAATTAACGGGTAAGAAACTAAACTGAGCTATTGTTCTTACAATTAGTCATTATTCAAGGTAGCAATATAGTTCATACTTTACATTCAAAGCATTGGTCGAAGATTTTGATAAACTTGGAAAAAATCTTAATGTTGCAAACACATAACACAATACTCTATACCATCATATACAACAAGATATAATTCTATTAAGTTTTCATAGCTTTACTTGGTTTCGAAAGTATGAATATTCACTCGTACTTGTATGATGTTCATAAATCTTCAGACTATGCCCGAGAAGAAAAGACAAATTTTGGTTTATTTATTTTGGGTTTAGAAAACATACTTCCTAATCCATTACTATATCTGAATCTAGCACCTGATGTGAATACATTGCAGTTACTAAGATTTTTTGTTGATAGATGCATCGATTACATTGGCAACTTGACTGATTTCTTTGGAGAACAGAATGCTTATATATTGTCTAAAAAATTGCAGCATATTTGGAAATAGGCTCACATAATATAACTTCAAACAAAGGATTTACATCTGACTGAAAAACAAAACCAATATGGGACAGCCATCTTCTGGACAAATCTATGTTCACCATATTAAAATACAAGTTGTGTTTTGAAATATTGTATATAATGTTGGTTAGCCAATTCAGGCTTGTGCTAGAACTTGTTCCAGCTTCACCTTAAGTAGAACATTGTTTTTTCTTCTTCTAGATATATATCTACATATACATATATGTATATGGTGCAATCATCATCATACAATAGAACCATTTTCTGTAGGATGTAATTTGTGAAATTCATGGTAATAAAAGATTGTCTAAATGAAGATAATTAAATCATATTTCTTAACTCAAAATGAAATGTTAAATAAGAAAACATAGTTTTACATATACATCACACATAGGTTAAGTATGTAATTATGAATGAGAAATGACACCAGGAAAACATATATATAATTATGGGGCTGCAAACAAAACATATACAGACAAGTATACTGAATGAGAAATGGAAAAACATAAACACGGGGCACCAGAATACAAGATGATAGGCAGGATGCTAGAACATTGTCACCAGGAAATGTATCAGGCTATCAGCACTATGTTGGGGTAGCCTTGATCAAGGCAGCCAACCCAAAGGGGCAGCCGGCCTAGTGGATTTTGGGAGAATTTAGCGAAGTTACCTAAAATATGATTTCTTGATCAGAAAGATTCTACCCTAACTTATGTATTATAGATACATGTATTGTACTTGTAATTTCTTGAGAATCTAAATAAAGAAAATCCTATTCGCAACAAAGTGGATGTAAGTACCGACCAAAGCACTATAAATCTCTAGTGTTGTGTTTCTACTTTCCGTATGTGTTCATGTGTGATACTTAACGACTAGTATCGGAGCTTTAGGCTCTTGATAAGAACCGCGTGTGCAGTAAATCTGTGACACCCTAGGCAAATCCCACATCAGTCGTGGACAGGAGAGATTCATGTTTCATAAGGAATGTCCTACCTCTAATATCACCAACGCATTTTATGTGTATCGTCTATGGATGAGCGTGCTCTGGTGGCAGCAATCTAGGGATGGGTGACCTTCCTGGGAAGTTTTCACCCGGACAACCAAAAGCAAATCCGTGAGCTCCTTGTAAGCAAAACGGACAATGTTGGTGATATGAGGGTCGGGTGTTACAAATAGTATCAGAGCCACTCTTGTATCGTTCGGGATGGTGGGGCAAACCTCATCAACAATGGTGAGTCCTCGGAGGTGTTCAGAGGAACACCTTAAGCAACTCCCACATCCATGGATGGGATGGTAGAGCAAACCTCATCGAGGATGATGAGTCCAAAAGGGGGGGGTGAGTGTAACACCCTAAGCAAATCTCACATCAACCGTGAACAGGAGAGATTCCTGGTTCATAAGGAATGTCTTGCCTCTAATATCACCAAAGCATTTTGGGAGTATTGGATGTGGATGAGAGAACTCCCCATTAAGCGTGCTCAAGTGGCAGCAATCTAGGAATAGGTGACCTTCCTAGAAAGTTTTCACGCGGACAAACAAAAGCAAATCCGTGAGCTACTCGTGAGCAAACCGGACTATATTGGTGGTATGAGGGGCCGGTTATTACAATTTCAACTGACCAAACCGCCGCCACTTGGTTGCTAGGATTCCGTCATGTCGGGCCTGTTTTTGCACTACAGAAGCTAATTCTGTTTGATTTAAGGCTACTGAATTGTTGTTGCTGCTGTTGTGATTTGTTTAAGAGCAGATTCAGCCCTTGATTTCGTTCAATTCTGTGGTCAACCCCTTAATAATGTTTCAATAGAACAGTTGTTGAGTTCAGGTTGCCGCCATTGTTGTGTTTGTTCAGTGTTGTTTGATCTCTACCCAGTATAGTCGTGTTCGTAGTGTTCGATTATCATAACAGAAGGATGGAATTTAAGACTGACAAGTTTGATGGGCAGGACTTTGGGTTTTGGAAGATGAAGATTGAGGATTATCTGTTACAAGGGAAAGCCACACTAACCATTGTTGGGAGAGAAGCCAAAGAAGATGTTTGATGCAGATTGGATACTGACACGCCTTTGGAGTAGTTTAGCTTCCATTAGCAAAGAGCGTTGCGTACAACATTGTTAACAAAATGACCATGTATGGATTGATGAAGGCTTTATCTAATATGTATGAAAAACCTTCAGCTTTCAATAAGGTGTTTCTAAGACAGCTAGTCAATACCAAAATGAGAGATTGAGAGGGGGTGTCTCGGTTGTAGTTCACATCAATGATTTTAATTCAATCATAACCTGTTTAGGTTTGATTGACATTAAATTTGATGATGAGATTCAGGTGTTGCTTTTTTTATCTTCTTTGTCCGGGAGTTGGTCTGGGACAGTGACAGCAGTTGGTAGTTCATCACTTGGCGAACTGCTAAGTTTACTTTTGAAGACATAAGTGACATGATTCTATGAGAATATATACGACGTAGAAGCTCAAGTGATCTTTCACGTTTACCGTTAGATATAGAGCAGGGGAAGAAGATCCAAATGGGGAACAACAATCAGGTACAAAAGGAGTCAATGAAAGCATTAAGAGATATCACTTGTTAAGATGGTAACCAAGTAAGGCATTTCAAAAATCAATGGCCAACAATTAAAAAAGAAAGAGATATGATTGTTGTAGCATAAGACTTAGTGGACACGTTGATTTATTGAGTTGAGAATGCAATGATGAGATCTTAGATTTAACAGGAACGAGAGATGTTGATTTAAAAACTTCCCTAGGAGCCACCTAAACTTTGAAGGATGTCAGAGATATTCCAAACCTTAAAAGGATGCTTATTTCAGATTGTAGTTGAGAACTTGAGATAATGATTGAGATCGTAAAACTTCAAATTGAGAAGTTTGATAGAAAAGGCTGCTTGGTGGAAAACATAAATGGGGAAATTGCTTATTCAAAAGGACTTGGATGCGATTTTGAGTGATAAACCGGAAAAGTTCACATCTGAGTGAAAAACTTTGGATAAAAGGGTCAGGGCAGTTATTAGATTGCCGTTGACAAATTATGTCGCGTTCAATGTTCTGAAGGAATCCACAACAAAAGGTATCATGGATACATTATCTAATATGTACGAGAAGCCTTTGACAACAAATAAAGATTGATTCGAGAGTTGGTTAATATAAAATTAAAAGAAAGGAATCAAGTTACATTGCACATAAACAACGTAAACTCGATTTATCAAAACTTGGGTCGATATCAAATTCGGGAATGAGGTTGACTCCACTACTATTATATTTATTGCCTGATAGATGGCCAGGGACTGTTACAATATTTACTAGCTCCACCAGCGAGTTTAGTTTTGATGGGATTCAGGATCTTAATCTGGGCGAAGACGTCAGATGAAGACATTCGGGTGAATCATCGAGTGAATTAATGCATGCCGGCAGAGGATGGAAGAAAAACAGAGGTAATGGGAGCAGAAACACAAAGAAGGGTTAGTCTAGGGCTCAAAATGATGTAAAGTGTTGGAACTGTAAACAAGTAGGACATTATATAAGTCAATGTTCAAATGGGGTACAAGAGGTTAACACTGCAGAGAATACGCTAAAGATGATGCCTTAATATGTAGGATGGAAAGCAATGTAAATTCTTGGCTAATGGATTCCGGAGCTTTGTTTCATGCTACCCACAATGGTGAAACAATGAGGAATCTTAATTTAAGGGACTTTAGAAAGGTTAAGCTTGCAAATGATGATATACTTGATGTTACAGACATAGGAGATGTTGATTTGATAACTTTAGTCGATATTGTTTGGAAGTTGAAAGACATAAGGGTTATTCCAAACTTTAAGAACATGTTATTTCCAATTGGGCAATTGAATGGCCAAGGGCATGAGATTAAGTTCGGAAACCAAAGTTAATCTTGTGGTAGCTCGTGGACATAAGCAACGTTGTCAATAGTGGCTATAGTGCGCGCTATAGCGAACTACGACATATACAAGGCTTCAGCCGCTACAAGGTGGTTTGTGGTGTAATAGCGGGCTATAGCGATTTTTCTATTTTTTTTTAAATATAAAATAACGACTACATAGGGTTTACCCCTCACTTAATCGAAAATTATAGCGCCACTCTCCATTGTCAGCCTCATGATCTCGATTCCCTCATCATCGTCAGCCTTATGTTCTCAATTCCCCCTCATCATCGTTATAGTTGTTGTTGTTGCTACGAAGAAACATTGATCTGAAGATAAAAAGGTAATTGTTGATCGATTCGAATTGCTCTTGCTGCTACGAAACATTGATTTGGTTGTAAGAACTATTAGAGTTTCTAATGTTTTTGTTGAATTGCAAATTTGGCCTTTTTCGATTGAATTGTTGCTAAGAAACATCCTTTTGGTAGATCTTTATGTTGAATTTGCTTCTGACATAAACATACTATTGTTTAATACTTGAATTGTTGATTGGTACTTATTGCATGTGTTGATTATTGAAAGGTGACCCATTGTTAACTTTTGTTGTCTAATTTACTTATTGTGTTGTTCTTGATTTGATATGGTGTTTGGATTATGTTGTAGTTAAATAGAAATAGGCACTAGAACTAGAAAAGAACTTGATATGGTGTTTGTATTGAACGTACAGTATTTCTTGAATTTTCAACTACTTAATCGCTAAACACAAAATAGTGGTCGCTATTTACCGCTATTCGCAATGTAGCATATAGGTAATTTGTCGTTATTTACCACTATTCACTATTGACAACTATCGACATATAGGAATTGTTAAGCATGGTCAGTTTACCATCAAATTATCAGATTGGATATGTTCGGAAAAAAGGAAGTTCAGTTCCAAAATCTCGTGGACAGAAGAAGCTTTGCTTTAACAAAACCTAAAGCCATTGTGAAAGCTCAAGAATAATATGTTTGATAGGTTAAATCAATCAAGGGACATTTTGATAGTGAGAGAACTCGCAGCAAGCCAATCAAAGTTACAGTTACAACTTCAAGATAACAGAGAGTTTATGAAAACTAAAAATCTGATTAAAATCTCTACGGATGAATCTTACTTATAATGAAGAGTGTTTGTTCTCAAGGCATCTCAAGATCTAATAGTTCGTTAGAGTAGGAGACGGGCCTTTAGGTTAATTGATAACAAGGTCGTTGCAATCAAAAAAGAAAGGAGATTAAAAGTTACAAATGTTCATAACATATGGCAGTTTGAAGATTACCAAGCCTTTAAATAGGATATTGTTGGGTTTGTGGAGTCTTCATTGGCCTCGTATGTTGTTTTCGGGGTGTAAACAAGTCAAGTCAGCTCGCAAGTTAGTCAGGATTAGCTCCAACCGAGCCAATCTTAAACGAGCTCAAGCTCATATTATGGCTTTTTTTCTAAACAAACTCGAGCTCGAGCTTCAAAAATCGAGCTCGTCGAGCTCGAGCCGGCTCGCAAGCCTAAACAAGCTTTTTGTTTAAAAAATTTTTATTTACATATTCATATAAATAATATTATTTTATATAAAATTATGATATATATAATAAAATAATATATATTATGTTATATATAAAGGGTGTGATTATAAATAATATAAAGTAACTATTAAAAAAATAAAAATTAGATAATAGAATAATAAACTAGCCAAGCCCGAGCCAAGCTCAAGCTTGATAATTTCGGACGAGCCGAGCTCGAGCTTTAGATATAAAATTACATATGAACCAAGTTCGAGCTCAAGCTTTCTAAAGTCAAAACAAGTCGAGCTCGACCCTAAGCGAGCTCAGTCTCGACTACGCTCGTACCCCTCATCCGTTTAGATGAAGATCGGTTTGGGCCTATATAGAGATCACAAAGGTGGTAGTGGGGTGACCCTCACCTTTTATTATTAGTCCACTTATTATTTCTTGGGGGAATAAGATATTTATAATACCATAGTTGTCCATAGATGAAAGTCACACCAACCAAACCACATAAATTCCTCATGTTCATCTTTGTTTTTATTTTTCTGAACTTTATTTGTGTGTGTTTACAACTCGATCCTTACATTATCAACATATAAGTTTAGGTCTGCCATAAACCCATAGCAGCAAGATAAAAACCCCAACCCAATTTGATAGAGCAATTGATTGAATCAGAACCAGTTGATAGGCTCCGATATCAATTAATAGGATCAATTGAGACAATCTGTAATGATCTATGAGAACAATTCAAGTGAAACACAAACAATTGTAATCGATTCAAGCAGTATCAACAAATTCACAGTTCATTGATATAGCTAAGACAATTACAAGAGTAAGAAAGCAGTTAGCAATTCTCAACAAACTTACTTGACTTCT
>BJCM01085775.1:0-24184 GCA_018326385.1 Flaveria bidentis
TTAATTAAAATATTATTTATTATATAAATATAATTAGTAAATATAAATTTAAATGTCAATTTATAGTATCATAAATAAAATAAAATTTAATGAAATGAATTAAATAATATCATATTATTAAATAATATATTAATAATGTTTATTAAATACATGAAAGAGACAAGGGCAAAAATGTCAAGTTTTATAATATTTAATGGATAAATTTACCATATTACCCCTAAAGTGTCTTAAAATTTTAATCAAATCTCTATTTTACCCCTTTTAAATGTGATGCACTCATTTGTATTGTTGTTTTAATACTTTTTTTTTACTTGGGCTATAGGTGTCGGATAAAGAAAAACTTAGGACACTGGTGTGTCCACAAGAATATAAACTGGTTAGGCTTTAAAATATATCTTTTGATATATAAAGCTTTAGTATCTATCTTTTAATTTAATAAAATTTTAAAATTTATTATAATGTATATATTTGACCTTCAATCCTGTAACTTATAAGAATGTCATGTTAGTAAAAAGTACTAGTAGCAGAGCATTTGTAGCTTAACAATGTCTGTGAAAAAGAAATTATTCCTAAAGGTTAAGAATTAATTCTGGTCTAATTGTAGACAAAGTTGTAGTTTATGAGTCAAAGTTCTAAATGAAATAAATAAAAGTACTACTTAACATTAAATTTGAAAGTTTTTACATTAAATTAGCAAAATCCTATCAATTTTTTATGTAGTTTGTCCTTCATTTTATTTCCTTTTTTCCTCCGTATAGATAACAAAAATAAACTAAAATCTTTTTCACATATATTTTTATCTTTTCTTGTATAACACACTGTGAAGATAGTACGTACTTTGAAGTTGGTAAAACAAATTGGTATAAACATATAAGTTGATGTTGTCTTAATTTCTTACTAAGATAAACATTAAAACTCAATTCACGAAGACTTCTAATCAAGCAAACTACAAATTTTACATATTTACTATCGTTTTATTAAGCGTTTGAAATTAATCGAAAACCGCCCAAACCGAAGCATATGTGACAGTTTGAGATCCAAATGGTTTTGGGTATTTCACAATTTGATGATCTATTGGTTATGTATGGGTACGTTGAAACCTAAAACCGGTGTATAAACTGAACCAATCATTCAACTTTTATTATTTATATATTTTTTCACTTTTAAAATATAAACATATGTATATATTATATAATAATGAACAATCTTTATTATTTTAATAATTTGGAACAAACTAATGACTTGAAGGAAAAAAAAACTATTGAAGTTGTCTAACCAGCAAATCTATAAAACCTACCGCTTTGTCATTCATCCAACTCTACCAATTTTGTTTGATTTGTTATTTCATAAAAAAACATAAGTTTCGAAACGATACAAGTTTTTATTAGAACCAGGTGAAAGTATAATATAATTAATTTCTAGCTAAGGTAACTTTTTTCTATAATAACAATTTATATATTCATCTAATCTACTTGAAATTTTACTTTAAAGTTTATCGTAAAACTTAAGTTCCTTTTAAGGCAAATACCATAGAAAACGAACATATTTTTAGTTTTTTCTTACAAAAGTTCAACTATAATTTTTTGCACATAAAAGTTATCATAATTTATGTTTTGTCTCATAATAGTCTCTAAACAATATTTGCATATAAAAAACAAACATATTTTCTATTTTTTCTCATAAAAAACCCTCAACTCATTTCATTTGTTGTTTGTTTAAGCTATGGAACCAACTATATTGAGGGACTTTTATGTAAAAAAAAACAAAAAAAATATGTTAATCTTTTATATGCATAAATTGTCGAGTCACTTTAAAAAGACAAAACATAAAAAATGATGGTTTTTACTTGCAAAAAATTGTAGATGAACTTTTATAAAAAGAAAAACTAAAAATATGTTAGTTTTTTATAATATTTATTATTTTTTACCTATAAAAAAAGACATCATTTAACACAACATGATACCAACCGAGTAAATGTGATTTTTTTTGAACGGCCAATGAATAATTTTTAAGCTCGGACACCCGGGTAAACAAAATGACGAAAGGCACCCACGCCCGCGAACACAGACAACGCTGGTGATCCGGCTCGCCCACCATTCCAAAGAAAACTCACTACCTATAGGCCCACTGTGGTAAAACTTTTGGCCCATTAAGAACATATTGCAACTAGTGAGACTCATAACCATTACCTTAACATTGGAAAGTCATAAGGTGCCTCATGCTAAACCAGTAAATTTAGAACTCATTGGCGAGTAAATAGGATTTGGTCACCCATAAGGTAAGTAGTAAGGATGTTTGCCAAGTGTTGTAACAAAG
Source organism: Flaveria bidentis (assembly GCA_018326385.1). NCBI lineage: Eukaryota > Viridiplantae > Streptophyta > Magnoliopsida > Asterales > Asteraceae > Flaveria > Flaveria bidentis. The sequence goes on from BJCM01085775.1 coordinate 2,317, forward strand.
CAAAGCATACCGTACAATTAATCCTTGCATTGAAAGTTAGGGCCACTTACCATGTGCTTGCCACCTATGTTGTCACATGGGATATTACAAACCAACCTCATAATCATCGATGCATGTTACTATTTAATCATCTCACATAACTAACCAATCATAAAATTATTGAAACATCTCACGTTTATAATCAAAAAATGATTTTTTTATAATATAAATAAAAAAGAATTGTGTGCATATTGATATCTATCTAGAACTTGGATATATGATAATTTAGTGTGTAGATGAAAGTTTTATCTAATAATAACCATAGTTTTGTGATTGTTCTAGAAGAATCACTAGATTTTTAACATTCAACTTTCAAATAAGTGTTTCAATTATATAAATTTTTGTAACTTATTATAGTTAATTATTTAAATGAAACATATATACATCTTGATTACTATATAATGATTATTTATTCTAATTAGACTTAAATTAAACAATATAAAATATTCTATTATCTAGTAGATTCTTTTTATCTATGTTACCTTTTATATGAAGTTAAATTTTAAAAAGTAACATCCATTAAAAGAAGATATGAACAAACAATCTATTTCAGAATGCATGAGGCTTAATCATTTTATAAACGTACATAAGCACTTATGTACGAACTTATTCGTGTCAATAACAACGTTGTGAAGTTATATAAAACATGTCAACTGAAATGTTGTTTTCTTATAAATTGGTACGTCGGGGTTGTTTCAAATGTTTCACTTGTATTTTTCCAGCTTGATGTCATATCTAATCATACAAGTTTCGATAGGTTTCTACTGTCATTTGATTCTAAACGGTTTATATTTTTGTTGTTATTTAAATAACAAACAAATATACACTAGCAGTGAAAGTTGAAAGGATTTTGTAACAAGTTTTATAAGTAAAGGGAACTTCTTTATGAACTACTATCGGAATCAATTAATGAGTTGGGCGTTACAAGACTTCTATGTGTGAAGTTATGTTTCTTGCCCTTCGAGTGGTGTAAGAAATCTTTATTAAGCAACTTGTTTTTTCTTGAAATCCATTAGTTTCTATTAAATGAGATCAACAATTTAGTTTATATTATTTTAAAAATACACAAAAAAACACTAATGTGAAAAATAATTATTTTATGAAACACCGGAAAAATGTGAGTAACTTTAGTAAAACACGGATTTAACTTGGTTATTATTGCGTAGAATATTCTCTTAAAACAATCTATGTTATAATTAGCTTAATTTTTATTCATTAGTTTTTATAAAACCTTACAATACAATACCCTAATAGTTTTTTTCTTCATTTTATTGCATTTATTTCCGAGAGTTTAGCATGACGATGTTATTAGTAGATATGTTTAAAATATTTTTTTTTGATTTTATAAGAGATTTGAATTCATAGAAGTAAAATAGTATATAGCTCCTTAACCTAGGATGCCATTTGACCATACATGACTAGATATGCATGCAACATGTGATTGATAAAATTCACAAAAAGGATATTTATATATATTACATCACAAAAGTGTAATAATTCAAAGAGCTGAAGTTAAATACCGTTGTAAATATAATAACATATATAATATAATATATATGTTATTCCTATACTAATTTATATGTTGAGAGTTTGTTAGGATTATTAGTTAATTAATTTTTATGGATTATATCTAATGAGACATGGTAAATGGTAATCACTTTTAACACCCAATTAATCACATATTATTTATTCAAATATATCATCCAAGTTAAGAATCTAGTGATGAGCCAATTAGGCCTGAAAGAATCATTATAGTTTGCTAATCACTGGCACTTTTATTTTCATTCGTTCTTAGTATAAGGCTAGATGTTCAAACTCGTAATCATTTCTTAATTGAATGACTTTCATTATTTCTTTTGAGCTCCAAACACTACAAACAAAACCAAGTCATCTTTTTTAGTAAAATTTGTAGGTACCAAATACATACTATTATTGTCACCATTATTGGCATTTTTTGACAAAACCTGGCTCGATTCTTCGTTACCAACATCAAAATCGTACTGTAATTACCTTCTAATAGTCGTTTGCGATGGTATCAACAACCAAAGTCCGCCATGAAAGATGAAGTAATCAAAACTTTGCATGCAACTACAAATAATTTCAATCACGCAACCCGGTTATTCACGAACACAAATTAAACGATACATGATAGAAAAAAGCAAAAGATGAAGGTTAAAAAAAGCACATATCACATACATCTTAAGTAAAAAATCGATTGGTTTCGTGCTTTTGTTGTTGGAGAAAAGAATAGCGGGGCTAACTTAACAAATACTAACTTATGATTTTTTTAATCTGTAGTTTTTATTTGTTTAAGTCTTAACATGTAACACTAGTAATCATTACTTGAAGATATTATTTTTTTAAAAATTTATTTCACATTTGTTTATTTTTACTAAGACGATAATTTGTATATAAGTTCTCTTATTAAATATTTTACTAACTATTATGATTTTTGACAGAAGATATTTAAATTTTAAAAGAAAAAAAAAGAATAATTGCAATATTTGTGGAGATAATATTTTTGTTGTTTGAATGTAAAAAGCAATAAATGAAGTGTGGCCAAATTTGTAACGAACCATTCATGTGATAAGGAGTGGATGGCTATTAACCACGTCTACTATTGTCGCACCACAAGTTCAAATCCTTTTATTATATTTTTTAATTATTAAAAAATATTTATATTTAACTGCATGCAGTTTTTACAAATAAGTAATACACTTCTCTCAAACTGATGTACATGTTCAAATCTGTCACGTATGCAGCAAGTTTAGTTGATTTTTTTCCTTTGTTTTATCTCAAGGTTTTCTGCTAGCTATTTTCATATAAATTTTATTCTACAGATACAATACATATATAAGACATGAGTTTTTTAATTGGTGTTTATCATAAAACTAGTATTAAGCCACACGGGAACGTAAAACCATACCAAATTGCACCAAATACACACCACCGTTAGCGACCACCAACCGAAACGTATAACCAATGGCACATCACCGTTAGGCGAAACGTAAAATATATAAAACAATAACTAACTCGATCTTGTACCAGCACGTTGTGACGGGATCGTTTAACAGGGGAAAAATAAGCGTAAAAACGTTGAACCACACACACAAACTGTCCCGTGTTAACTCGAAAAATGTAGATCGAAACGTAAAACAAAAAAATTCAAATATAAAAAATATGGGACCAAAGTTAAAAGAAAATAAATATTTGGGCTAATTTGTAATGTGTGTAAAAGTATTGGGTTAAAATGAAAAAATTAAAGATTGAAAATAATAAGAAAAAATTTAAATACAACTCTTAAAACATGTTGTATAACTCATAATGTATAAAAAAGTTAGTAATTAGTATATATATATATATTTAATTATATTTTTTTCGGTTGACTACGAGGACCAAACTAATATTTATTAATGTAGGGAACAATTTACGGTTTTAAATACAATACATGTTACAATTGTGATTATAAAATGTAAAGTATGAGTGGAAGAAAAGATAATGAATCTCATGGTCAACATGATTTTCTTGAAACAAGTTTTAAGTCTTCACAAAATACTCGTTTGTGTCTTAAAATATTACAAACAATAACAGACGGTACTACTCAAGTAGAACACCAAATCTGAAAGTGCACCAAAAAATTGCCAGATTTTGAGTGTTTTTTAGTATTCTTGAGATCTCAAAAGGCTCTTAAGTTTCTAATTGTTTAAGTTTTTTGCAACTAAGGTAGCAATTCGTTATATAGTGGAAACAACAGGAAACCTATCTTGATAAAACCAATGTGTGAAGTTGTAACGTCTTTAATACAATTTGATTGATTTACTGTTTCCGTTTGCAACTCAAGTTTAAAAGGTCATTTAAATCTTTGTTTAGTAATTTATGTTTTAGCTTGTGCATTGATTAAATAGTAGTGTAACTAGGGATCAGCAACAACTACTACGACAAAACAGTGTTGTTTAAAATAATCTGCTTTCACTAAGACGTGTTTTCAAGGTAGTTCTAAATGCGATTAACACCAACCATTGCCATTGATCGGCAGTGGGAAGTGACCTTGTACTTGGTGACATCATTCGCATCATAATTGGTCTTTGGTGTCAGCTTTGTCGAGATAACGTTCAAAAATACAAATGCAGCTCTCATGCCATCAAATCGCCATGTATTGCACGTGCGTACACAATCCAATGATACGTTTTAAAACATATATAATATTTTTATATTCTTTATTAAATAGAGCAAAAAAAACTTATAAAAACTATTAGAAACATTTTCCATAATTTTTTTAAATAAAAACATTGTTTATGCAATACGATTAAGAGTGTGAGAAATGAAGTGTTTCTAAACACTCATTGTAGCATATAGTTTTCATATTTCTTATTTTAATTAATAAGTTCTTCACCAACATCTTTTTTGAAAATAACTCTAAAAAATTGTCTAGAAAGGGAAATCTTGCTAGTAATATATTCTCTCTCAAACCAAGAGATCAAGGTTCAAGACTTTTCAAGTTGTAGGTATAGCCGACTAATAGGAGTAAAGTTGAAACCGCTCTTATAATAAAAAATAAGAAATCGATTCTATTTTTCTTTAATTAAGCGTATTATTTTACGCTAACTTCGGTTAAAATATTTATTGTTCTATTAACAACATAACCAATCAAACCGATAGGAAGAACAATGAGCAATACAAATAAGCATGCAAAATATCGGTCATCTATAATGTATAAAAAATAATTGATGAGATGTCACATCATATATCTCTTACATATTTATTAAGAAAAAGAGTTTTACTTTCCAACCAAGTTATAATAGAAATTGTCAAAACCTAGTTTTTCTTTTCTAAACGGCATAACTAAGCTTTTTTAGATGTTGAGTGTCATGTAAATATATTTCACATAAAAAAATGAATATTGAATGCTAGATGACACTAAAACAAATTTTCATAACCACTTAGACTCTCATATCTAACACTCGAGTCTACACCGATATTAGACCATAAGAAATGATATGATATTAGGTTTAAACTTATAATTATCATATCGGATTTTGAATATCAATAACTTTAAAGACAAACCCAAACAATCATGTTAATATATTGCACATAAGAATATGAATATTGAATGCTAGATAACACTAAAAACAATTTTTCGTAAGGGCTTAGACTCTCATATCTAATACTTGAGTCCACACCGATACACCGATACTAGATCATACCGAGTCGTATGTTATTAGGTTGAACTTATTTGAGTATCATTAACTTCAAAGAAAAACCCAAACAATAGATTTGTCTTTATATTATTGTTACACTTTTAATCAGGTCATATCTTTAATCGTTTACATATGTTTTTACAACTAAATTTTATTTAATAACTTACGTATATTCTGTAATAAATTCTAAGCACTTACTATACATTATGACTGCTTTTCCTATTAGAAAGAAAATAAATATAATAAATAATTATAGTGGATATCATAATTTTTTTCAAAATAAACTATAATATAAAAGTAAATAAATATAATAAATTAAAATTACCATATCAAATATAATAAAAGTATATAAGATCAACAATTAATAACAATATATAATGTAGCATTTAACCGTTTATAATTGATAATAAATTTTATATATATATATATATATATATTAATATACTCGTATAAATAACTTCTATGTTTCACTTTTTAAAATATGTTTTTTTCTCAAAAAACACCTTTTAATTGTATACACGACCTAACATTACGATAACAAACATTTAAAGCTACAATATTTTTACAAGATACAATCGCTAATATCACTAATTTTTTAAATTAATTATATTCTAGTATCGGGATGTCACAATAATATCCTTGGGACATCTATTTAGGATGGAGCCTTTTCTTTTTCTCGAAAACATGTGTCCCCACAAAGAATGATACGTTTAGACGGCATCGGTTTCATTTAAAATTATGGAAAAAAAAACTTTTATACATAGTCTTTTAATTATTATCTTTAAATATTAAAATCATCGATAGACGTAAAATAAAAATATTCTTAGAAAATCTATATTTTCTGTTTATCGTGGCTCTTGAACTCTTAGAAGCATATTTCCTTATTTTTAGGAGTTGTTAAGCCAAGGACGTTTTGGTGGACATAAAACAATTAGTTCTACTTAGGAGAATGTGTTTTATTGGATGATTTTATATACGATGAGGAATGATTATATAAATAAACTCATCCAAAGTCTAATTATGTTATGAACTAGAAAATAAAATCTCCTAAATCTATCAATTATGTTTGATGATCATGTTGATTCTTTTGAATAAAGTTTGTAGAGTTTGTTAATTTTTAGTTTCTTTACAACTTCAAATATGAAAAATGCTATAACAAGGTTAATTAAATTATTAATTAATCATAAAGCTAAATTCATAAATACAACCACACCAACCTAAAATATTAAGCATATTATTAAAATATACTTGATATCTATTAAAAATTGATTATGTAAACATACTTGCACATTAACAAGCTAGGCCTCCTTGTTCTTAATTCTACCTCTAGTAAAAATAATAAAACAGAAACGAATTTTAATACTTTAAATTCAATATAAGTAATGATTAACGGAACAATTTCAATGTAAAATATTATTTTTTAAAAGATGCTTTACTAAGTACCAACAACTTGAAACTATATTAATCAAATAATGATTTTTTTATTAAAAGGTGAATAGGTGATTGTAATTTATATTAAAATATTTAAAAATTATAATATTTATGATGATTTAAAATTTGAATAAACACGACTATATATTTGAACTTCAGTTGTAGAGATTTTTACATATTTCTCTTTCTTACGATCACAAATTACATATTTTTCAAGTTAAAAACTCAATTATGTATTTTAACCATCCTAAAACATACATATTACATATTTATCCTATTTAATAACATTAGCCTATTAAACAACTATTTTATCTTGTTTAGACTAAGATTTTTTCACATATTGATGTTTTACTATTATATATGTTTAAAATTTTCAAACAATTATGTTTTATATTTGAAGATATAACTTTAATTATTGTTTATTGTTGTTTTGAAATGAAGTTTTAAAGGATATATAATCTTGTTTGTTTGTATTTATATAAAAAACTCGAACTTGAGAAAATATGCAATTGATAATCTTAGAAAATAAAATGTGTAAATATACTTTAGTGAAAGTACGTCTAAAATAATCATTCAAAAATAAATACGTAATATGAATGTTATAAAAAGAGAAAATATGTAATTGAATTTTCGACTTAGGTAAATATATAATTAATGACTTTAGAAAGGAAAAAATATATAAATGACCCTCTTTTTTTAATTACAACCATAGAATTTGAAAAACACAAAGAAAGTATTACGATATTTGAACTCTTAATTGTAATTTGTTAAACTAGTGGTTAAAAAGTGTGAATTTTCATCACCACTAACCAAAATATTAGTTTTTAATTGTACTAACATGTGTTACAAAGATCAAAAACTATTCTCCTGAGGATTAAGGGGCGATTTAAAGCACTAGGTAATATAAAAGAAGTGATTATAATCGTGTAACCTCAATAAAAATAAACCATGGGTCCATCATTGATTATACTCATCCTTTTATGTTCCCATACTTTATCCAAGTTCTAGGTCCTTTTTTACTCTTTGGCTTGTAGATTTAATGTTCTATCTTATGTTTTTGTCTTTATGGATAGAACTAGTGATGAGGGTATGGGGTCATTCCCCTTTAGGCCTTGATGTTTGTTTCTAATTTATATTTTTCGTTTACATGGACATAACTAGAGAAGGCTCTAGGATCATTAAAGTTCTGGCTATCCAAATCCTTTGTTAATCCGTATATATAGTAAATAAAGATTTTGATTTGTTATGTGTTATGATGTCAGATTTAAAAAAAGATAATGTAAAATAAAAATCATTTTTTTATTAAAAAACACACTTAACAACAATCACAAGATACAAAAGTTTTCCTAAGAAATACAATTTTGAAAAATATAGGCTACATTAAAACCGCTCTTTTAGTTTTATAAGAATGATTTTAGAAAAAGTTAATGTATTTCTTAAAAAAATTTTAAAAAAATTATGAGAAGTATAAAATGATACTTTATATGAAAATATCATTTATAATTTTTGAATTTTAATTACAAGTTATTTAATATTTTATTAATTCAACTTATGTAATATAAGAAGCACTAGACTAGTTAAGTTACATAACGTTGTCACACACATATAGTTTAGCCCCCATCTTGTTTTTACGGTAAAATAATTGAAATTATTGTTAAAAAATCTACCATGAATGGTCTTGAGTCTATCAACCTTGGTCTTGTTTTAAATTCCCACTAGTCTTTGCACAATGCTATAACATTTTGCCGTTGTAGATAAAAAGTGAATGGATAAAGACGATGGACCAAGATTAACCATTTTTGGTCACTTATGGTGGGTGGGTGTTGTTTTTTTTTTTAAAAAAATAAAGTAGCTTTCATTGTGATGGCCTTTTCTATATTCAATTTGAATACCACCATAAGGTGGAGTTACGTGCAAAACATGTTATTCATTTAACTACATTTTTATTCTTTTGTTTATGACTTAAAACATTAGAAGTTTAGGTTTACAAACAATTTGATTTTAGGTTAGGTTTATGTGTCCTTAAACAAAAGTGATAGTTTCTGTCTCATTGTTGAAGATGGAAGTTTTTTGTTTTTCATACGTGAGAGGGATACGAAGATGGCAACGTAACACGAGGGTATGTTAGTCTACATCGGGAATGAGGACGCATTGGTTGAGGTGTCGTCGACAACTACAACTTTAACTCATTATTATAAATAAGAAAAAAAATCAAATTCTTATAAAGATAGTTTTGATGAATTTTTAGGGCTGGGATAAACACATTGCCTTGACTATTTTTAGAACATCCCTTTAATCGAGCTTATGTCATCAACTCAATAATTCAACTTAATCGGTTTAAAAGTTGACACACAACTTAAGTTTTTTTATTATTTTCTAATAGTTTATTTTAATTTACTATATGCATCATATACATTGTTTTGACTATACTAGGTTAAATATTAGACCAACTACAACATATAGGGAGCGAACGCCGTGATTGTCCCGCATGTTGATTTGCCCGTCTTCTTCTCTTTCTCTCGTCTCCTCTTTTCGTGGATATGGATTCAATAAAGCATAATATAAAGAAAAAAAAAATTCTATCAGACAATTCATTGTATTTTATAATCAAATTGCTTAGTTAAGTTATTTTAGTTTTTTAATATTAGTTGATTAATAAATCTTGTAAAATCATAAAAATACTATGAATTCAATAAAGCTTCATATATATAAAGAAAAATAACGACTATCAGACAATTGCTTACTTTGTTGTTATTTAAATGGATTTCAACCCAAGTATGGGCTACCTTTATTTCAAAGAATTTTATGGCTATTTTGGAAAAGAAAAAGAAAATTCATCGACATATTCATGATTGTTTGACAATTTGTTTCTCAAACATATATCCTTTTTACATCACCATAGAGTTCACATCTAAATTATAATAATCAACAGTACTAATATATTGTTTGTATGTGATATGTGATTATATAGTCTAAAGTTATAAGAATTAAAAAAAAAAAATAAATGTTTGAATATTTTAAATAGGAAATATATACTTATCTAATAGATAAAATCATTAAACGTATACAAATTTGAAATTTTAAACTTGAAGTAATGTCGTAATAGTTATATAAAACCTACCACTTGTTGACTTCATGAATTAGAAGATTAATCCATTTTCATAAGCAAAGGGTATCAATTATATTATATAATTTTTTTAGTTTTTATACCAAATTCTTCAAATAACACCGGAATACAATTAAAATGGTATCAACTTATAATCTTATTTCAATATTTTTCTTAATGGGGTGAAAGTCGAGTAATACTGCTGCATGTATTCTTAACACGATATTATTATGATTGGTTAAATTCTTGAATCTTATGTGTTGAATATAATGAATCTAAATAGTTACATTTTCGACACTTCAATTACCAACATAAGGATATCGAATCATTCCCCATACAATAGAGTTAAAGTATGTACCTAAAAACATCAATCTATACATACATATGTACAATCATAGAGACACGCATATGTATAAAAGAAAATTTAGGGAAAAAAAAATACTCAACTTCATTTGTATAATTAATAAAGCAATTGATTTTCGTAAAACTTAATTATATTATTATTTGTAGGGGTTTGTCACTGGTGTGGGTGGGGTTTGTTGAGGATTGTAAGGTACAAAACTACAAATATGTAATTTTTTGTTTTAAGTTTGAAAATAGGAATAAGTATGTATAGTTTAATACATTAAATGAAATATTTTATTCAAAAATTTATAGTTGGCTTGTTTTGCTTATATATGTTTATGTGACGACTTTATTTTATATTGTTCTTACATATTTCGTAAAAACAGTCGGCATTTTTCTTTATTAAATACAGAAAGGAAACGATTAATATGTTTTAATATTTAAAACATAAATATAATAAATTAATATTGCAATAATAATAATTAAAAAAAAAAAAAAAAACAAAAAAGATATAACCACTTGTACAACCCATTTCTCTTTTACTTTAGCTGCTAATTTTGTCACCATCTTAAAGACAAAGACGTCCCACCCCTCAAGTCGACCATCCACCTTTTCTTTGTTTTTATCATTAATTTATTTTATGTTTTAAAAAATCAATGTAGTTGTCAAAATCGATGGCTAAATAGACAAATACTACATTTTTCTAGATTATTTTAACAATATACCCCAACAAAATATTAATAAGCTGCATATGGTTTTATTATTCTTTTAAATTATTTTTAAATGCTTATAATTACATTCACATAAGTACATAGCTGTGGACAGCAATGTAAACACTAGACCATGTATCACCATTTTTCACTTAACATGTGGTCATATCATCAAAATCCATTAACTACTTTTTTTTTGAGAGTCTAATTGCACCTCTCTTTTCTAAAATTTTAATGCACAAATGTGATAAGAAAAAATTAATTGCATTTATTAGTATATAAAGAGCGGAATATAATTGATGTACTTGGAGAGTAGGTGGAATGGTGGATACAAGTAAAACTAATGAATGAAGAAGAATATACGTTTAGCGCAACCTTTTATAAAACAATTTATCTATTTTGAAATTAATATTATATTTACAACTGATAAACTAATTAGACTCGTATACCCTTTCTACTTAACAAACACATATTTATAATTATGTACTAGTGCATATTTAAATACATACAATCTTTTATAAAATAAATTATACATAAATTTAAGCGTAACCTTTATTTTATTGTTACAAATGAATAAATTTATTTTGAAAAAGTTTAGTAACGTTCATATATTTATAGATACATATAAGCTTTATTAATTGTTTCATAATAAGAGGGAAAAAACTGGGGGGGAAAAACCTGTACAATGTATACACACAAAAAAATTATTAATTTTTTCATAAGAAAAGGAAAAAACTATATTTTCTTATTTGGTTGAGAACTATTAACTATTCACTTATTGTATTGAATATCCCAACAAAAAAAATAATTAAGGTTTTACTTATGAACGTTACAATCATGCAATTTATATCACAAATTTAAAACTATAAAAAGGGTGTTGATGTTTTATAAACTTATATTCGATTAAAAATGCTTGGAGAAATTATTGTTTATAATAAACTTAATTACGTATCTTTTTATCGTAAGATAGTCTTTCGTGTATGATTATTGATGGTGAAATTAATTGCAAATGAACATTTTGAGGAATCTAATAAAATACTATGGTTTGTGTGATTTTTAAAACAAAATTGGTATCTGCAAAATAAATTGTAATTTGAAAGACTTGAGTTTAGAAATTATGTTTTTTAAGAACCTTAAATGTTCAAAACTAACGATGCATTTAATTAATAAAATAATCATACTTTTTAGATCAACAACTTACAAACCTATCTAATATATACCTTAAATCTATTCTAGAGTCCACCACTACATGACAACTCCACATCTCACAGCAAAAGGTATCATTTAACACACCAGTATACCAAGGATATCATATCATTTGGTAAAATAATCATATTTGATTTGTAAATTTATTTAAAAAAAAGTTTGGACATGATGGTGACTTTGATGATATGGCTTCATGGGATGTTGGTGTTGACAATGGTGGCAATAATGCTTACAGAGTTATCATTTGCGGCGAAAACAACAACGACGATAGTGGTGAAGTTCAATCATTTCTATTTCATTGGTTGAATTCAATAAATAATTAGATACATACCGAGTTACTTATTTTCCAACAAAAGTATTTATTTTTTGTGATAAATTTCCAAATCATCTATTTTTTCAACTAAATCAATTGTGTTCCTATGTAACCCTTTTGGGTGAGATATTGTCATCTACTACTTTTTGTTAAATTTGGAATTGACGAGATAACAACACTTATTCAAAATGACCCCTCTAAGGATAATTTTAAATAAAATAACTTAAAACTCGATTAAGTGTTTTTGTTATTATTGATATTAGGGTAAAAGATTCCTCTGGCGAGTGATATATCACAATGTGTAAGTTAGATATCTCAAATCAAGCGGAGACATTAAAATATGCTTTGTAGTTAAAATGACATAGATGTGTGTCAATAGCATCTCTATCTATCGATCTTTTCATAAGACTTTAAGCCTATAGTAGGATAGATATTTAATTTAACATCTCATCTTAAATGATCACTTGTTTTTTTAGTGTAGTGGACCTCGAAGTAGCCAAGACATTGTTGCTTAGGAGCTCCAAGTGTCGACTTGTTTAGGTACTACTCTAGTAATAAGACAGTTCCATAAGTAGACGTAATCTAATTGCTCGTATTTATTAACGTATGTGTTAGAAAGATTAGAGCCTTGATGTCCTGATTTAGTTACATTTATTTTTATGCTTAGTTTAACTAGTGACAACATTTGGTTCTTTTGATGAGGAGGGTGTATTTTTCATATACCCTCACAACCCACAAATAAAAAGATACTATATCACAACTATCATCATCTATCCTCGAATACCCTAAGTCATGGCATTATTACCTTCAACTACCCTTATTTCCCTTGTATTTTGCTTTATTTTATAAACAAAAAAGGATTCACTTTTGTAAACAAAAATATAATTTAATTTATTCTAAATAAAATGAAAAAACATCTAAAAATAAATTAAATTAAAAAACAACGATATCTCAAACTACTCATCATCCTCATTTGACTCTAAATAATCAAAATTTAAAGTTGCAAGATGTTCCATTAGAAAAAATCAAAGTCGGAAATGAATTGCAACTCTACAAGAGGTTTATCACCAATAATTGGCATTCACATGAAGTCCTAGATGCCATACATTGATTCGTCGAATTCATCGTGAGGATTACCAGTTGCTAGTTGTTTCAAGGCAGATATGCTATCGTTCGAGAAAAGCTCGTCTGATAAATCGTGTTGAATGTATACGTTCTTATCCACTTATTTGAATTTAAAAAATAATATGGGCATTTAAGAACATTTATATTCTTTTTCCTATTCTTATCTCTATCATTTAAGTAAACATCACATTTATCTTTAATTTTTTTATGGTTGAAAACTCTTCTACATCACATTTCATATATTTATACATATTCAATTGAATAATAGTTTTTCTAATTTTGTATAATTTAATCTTGTCTCTTTCTATTTATCACCGCTCTTAAAAATATGAAGAATCAATATAGGAAATTGACATCAAGGAATTGAAACCGAGTCCCTTTAGGGAATGGGAATTTCACATATCAAAATTTGTTTAATACTTAAATTTTTATTATATGGATGAGGTTGGTAATGGGAATAAAATCTCTAAAGGCTAAAAGGATTCTTAATCCAAAATGTGGATAATTTAACTATTATCAACTCAACTTACCGACGTTTTTCATGTAACTATGTAAGACCCTATTTATAAACTATTAAGCATATGATTTCATTTTTATAAAACAATAAAATATGCTATTTTACGTAATAAAATCTTTTGCGTATATACCATATAAATTTTTGGTCTACTTTATCTGATTACTTGATTTTTCTTGTTAACTATTGTTTTATGCATCTAATAAAAATTATAAGAAAATATAACATATTATATTTTTTTTATTTAAAAAGAAAATACAAATTTATATTCTAGAACTTCTAGGCTAAGGTACAAACCAGTTATTGCTTATCAACTTTTATACTTCCTTTAATCGCAACGTTTAAAACTTATAGTTCTAGAACGTGAAGTTCTATACTGTAGCTATTTATTAAATGCTTAAAGCTATTCATTACTAAACAGTAAACATAAATTATTTTTACCTCTTAATAGTTACTTTAATAATGATAGGATAATTCATAAAAGAAAAAAGAAAATTCATAAAAACAATCACTTTTAAATATATTTATACATTAGTATCTGCATGAAATAAATATTTATCTTTATAACTATAAAAGAAAATTAAATAAATATTTTGATAGTTTGATCGAATTACAAGTTTAGTTCCCATGAATGAAAAATATAAATTTAGTAAAAAAGTTTGTGAAACGACTGCACTTTGGTCCCCATCGTTAACTACACGTTGGTTTTAACGGAAGAATAAGTAATTTGCCATCGATGGGTTAATAAAGTTATGGTTAATTTGCCATCGATGGATCCTTCAAGTTAAATACACTAACCATAAGCCACTGTTTTGTTCGAAGGATCCTTCAAGAACCAAGTCAATTCCTACCTAAATGTGTTAGATGCAATCATAACTTTAATACACTAACCATAACTTCAATAAACATGAATGGCATGTGACATTTTTTTTTTGTTAATTAGAAACTAACAAGGAGTTAATAATAGGTACCAAAGGTGCAATATTTTTAAACGACACGAACCTAACACGAAATTTATGAGTTTGGGTTTACTATAAACGGGTTCAGGACGAACCCGCAAACCTGTTTAGCTACACGGGTCGGGTCCGGGTTCAACCTAATGGGTTAACGGGTAACCCATTTAACCTTTTTTTTTAATTTACTTTAGTTTTTTTTATATATTTGTGTCATAAATTATACTTCTTGTGTGTTTATTTCAAAATTTAGAACTAAAAAGAGGAATTGACATTGGTTTTAATAATTAAAATATAACTGTTTAATACATTTATATTTTTTGTTGTAAAGTAGTAGTTTTATAGTATTCGAAGTGAAATAATTATAAAAACAAAAGAATTTGAGTCACCCGGGTCGTGTTCGTGTCAACCCATGAATTTTCACATCGTTGACACGATTTATCGGTTTGGGTCGTGTTCGGATTCACGCAATATTTTTGGTTTCATGTCCGGTTGAACCTACAAACTTGAAAACATCACCCGTTAGCATCCCTGGTGAAGACCAAACATACAATCATATCACAACATATTGAACTAAGTTTGTAATTTTTATTTTTTTTGTTTTTAAAAACCAAACTTGCATCGATCGAACCACAAGAACTATTAATTATTCAATTTACTCGAAGCATAAGTCTTTTTTCACATGCATGTTTTATACTCACATATCATCCCTAGGGACTTAAAGCGCGTAAATGTAACTTAATTTTCATTTTTATTTATATTTGAATTTTTTGTCACGTATTTAAATTAATAAATAATAGTAATTGATAAAACATATTTTATAACACTTATATGATAACAAATCATTTCTTTATTCAGCATAACGCCTACTTTAATTAGTAAAATTGTCTAATAATTAACACGAGTATCCAACTACCATCAAATTTATGTGAACAAATATAAATATAAAAATGCCTTGAACTTTAACAAATTAAAATAGCACAATATGTATAATATATCAATTATACCATTTATTTCGATGCATATATCTTATATTATAAATAATTGAGTTAAGTTTCATTTTACTCCTTGAGATTTGTTAAAAATAACCATTTTCTTCCGAATTAAAAACATCAATTTACTTTCAAAAGTTTCATAATTTATTTTCATTTCAGTCTAAAGTTTTATTAGTTATATCAGTTTTATCCAAAATAGTAAAATTTTTGGAGTGAAATTAAAACAACATATAAAATTTTTAAAGATAAATTGATGTTTTTAGTTTTGTAGAGGAAAATAGTTATTTTTGTCAAACTTTAAGGAGCAAAATTGAAATTAAATATAAATAATTTAAAATAAATAATTATATTCACATTTAATTTTATATATGCATTATTTCAATATTTACCTATTCCACATTTGGGCGGCCTACACAATAATATTCATAAATTTTGACTTTAATGAAAAAAAATAATACCGGGTGGCCCCTACCCTTGATACATAATCCAGTATAAGATTGAATGGTTGCTTTTGATTGATATACAAGAATTTTATGTCTTTTTAAACCAGTGTTCAATACATGTCTTTCTATAAATTTTAATATGAAAAAAATGAACAATTAAATAACTTATAAACAAGTTTAAATATATGATTTATATAAACAAAAATATTGCCTATAAGAACTATAAACTTCGCATACCTTATCTTTAAAAAATATATGGTCTCTTCTTAAATTTAGAACCTTTATTTTTAAGAAACACATAAACTAAATGCACACCTCTTGAATTTTCTATGTATCACACCAAAACAAAAAGTCACTACAATTAATTTTATTTTTTAGTTTACGATATAGATAATCTTACTGGTTTGAACAAAGAGAATGATATATTTAACGGATTCAAAAAACAACATACATATTATTTGAAAAGGACATGCTAAACGTACTATTTATCTATTTTTAGATGTTAAATCTTCTTTTTAACACATCAAGGCAATAATATTAATTGTTTTCTAACAAAGGGTATACGTTATACTCCAATGATAAAATGGGTGTGGGTTAGATGATGTGGCAGAAGCGTAAGGTGTAAAACACCGCCCCGCCCCCTAAGGATGAGAATGTGCAACGCAAAAACTTGCAATATGAACTTAATCAATAGCTCGAGCGGAGAGGTGAAGTCGGGACTTATAACATAAATAAATTGAATTTGATGTTTTGAGAATATACACCACAAATTTAAAAGTATTTTCAAGCCACCTCATGTTAAAAACTTAAAACAAATATAAAACTTCATTTCATGTCTCAACCAAGATGGTGTATATACTCTACACAAGCAATTTAATAATAAGTTTACATATTTTATTTCCCCAAAAATCAAATTTGACCATTAATTCCTCTATATAAATGCTTTCAACAACCCTTATTCTCTCTCCTCATCCCACCCTCCCCCTTTCTCTCTCACACCTTTTACACTTCACCCCCTGCAACTTCCATGGCGGAGCCACCACCCAAACGCCGCCGTGACGACGACGGCGATACCCAAATCGAACCCACAAAACGCCACCGGAACCCTTACATTAACGACCAACAAGAAGCCACACAAGATTTACTAGATTTCCTCATAAATCTCTCATCCGACCCGTTTCTTGATTTCCCCCAACACCCAGAACCCGACCCGGATGATAATGATAATAACAACAACAATAATAATAATGATAATCACTTGACATCGGACTCGAAGGAAGAAGTGATTGATGAAGATGATGAGAAAGAGAGGGTTATTAGACACCTTCTTGAAGCTTCTGATGATGAATTGGGGATCCCCAGTAGAGTTGACGACGGTGGTGATTGTGGTGGTAATAGTGGTCTTGGTGACGGTGGTGGTGGTGGTGAGGTCGCCGGAGGTGGTTATGGTGATTTTCCGGTGGATTTGTGTTATGGGTTGTGGGAGATTGAAGATGAAGCTGCAAATTATTACACTTTGTTGCAGTCTGAGCTCTTTATGCAATAGTTGTTTGTTTAGGGGTTAGAAGTGACAAAACAGATACTGTGTGGGGTGTGAGTGGAAATGATTATGGATAGTGGTTTTGGGGGTTTCAGTTTAGGCCCTCGTACCTTATGGGAATTTCTAGGCGGCCCCTCGAGTTTCTGTTTAGAGTATTGGAAGATTAGAAAAGAAAGAACGTGCATTGCAAACTTATTAAATTCTATTTGTTTATATTAAAAGGTCTCTAGTTATATTTTAGTTGTATAGTTTATTTTCACTCAACTCAAACGCTATTATTTTATTTCAAATATACATTAGACACAATATTTAATTTATTTTGGTCTGGTTGGCGGAATTTTAAAATTGAACCAATTATCGTTAAATACTGACATGTAATATATCTGTATCAATAATTATATTATATACAATAAACGAGTAACTAAAATGTCAAATGACACTTTCTTCTAACTTCTCAAAAACAATTTCCTGTCTAAGCTAAGAATAAATTATTAATTCATTTTGTTTTAAATTAAATTTTTTCTCTATTATTAACTAAATTGTGAAATATATACGGTTCGAATTATATATATTTTTTAGACAAATAAGATTTAATTGAAGATAAGTTAAAAGGGGAAAAAAACATATATTGCTATATTAATATATTTTGGATCAGTGAATTTAAGACAACTAGTTATTAATTCTACACGGATCAATTATATGTTACACTATACAAAGAAGTATTCGAATATTTATAGCTTAAAAATATAACTTTACATTTTTCATTATTATATGTAAGACATAACTTAATTATACGAAAATTTTATTCATCTATGAATTATATAGTTTTATATTTTCAACTTGTGTAGTACACGGATTACTACACATGTTGTAGTCTAATTAAACATAAGTATAAAATAATATAATTATTGGGTTTGAACAGTAGTATGTTTTTGTTTATGAACATACAAACATAAGTAAACCAAAACTTGGTTATGAAAAAATCAAAACTAAATAATCAGGTTTCCAATAATTTAGTTATTTTTTATGGTCCAATTATAGCGTTTCTTATGTTTGTTTTTAAAAATAGTTGTAGGACCATATACGTGGCCTAATCATTAAAATAAAAATAGAATTAAAAATTCAACATATCATCGAGCCAACATCAATTTTATGGACTATTTATGTATAGTATTTAAAAAAATATGATTTATTTCTATAATTTCATATGGTTAGAAATCCAATTTATAAAATACGATAGGCTATAGCTCATTATAACCGAGTAATATTTTTATATGTAACTTAGATCACAACGAAAGACATTAGACTACGCATAATGGTCGATATAAAAATAAATTTACCAAAGCCTCTTTTAAATCAATTATAATGATTAATTAATGTTTGGAACCACTGTTAATGAAATAATATATGATATGTTGTGTTGAAAACCTATTAAAGACTTGAAGCTCTATGACTTTGAGCCAATTATCTTATAATGATGTTTGAAGCTCCACGTGTTTTCATATCATCATGTTTGAAGTCTCTAAAATGTCTACTACGTATAGCCTTAGTATGTTATAATTTTTATAAATAAATCCATATTCATTTGGAATCAGTAAAGATAACACGTAATAAAGCAACACGAACATACATATATTTTTTTGTTGTGAAAATTTTACATATCATAAACTAAACTAAATGCTATGCTTACATAATTTTTAGAATATTATATTATTTATTTTAATTGAAACGAAGCAGTTTAATTGTTCTAGTTGATTGGAGGAATAAAAAATCTAAAGTAGGTCACATTTGTCACATGACACCTTCCCCACTTGATGGTTCCACAAGATATTAACTTTGACAATAAAAGCGATGGGGAGTGGTGTTGAATCATATAAGAGGTGAATAAAATAATGATAATATTATATTATATATCACTTCATTGTATGAGAGAATATGACCTTTTATAATCTACAAAATCAAAATCCAAATAGGTATATAAAACCATATACATACATGAATTTTAAATAAATCATACATAGGAGAGTTTAGTTATACATGTTGTCATGTGTAAAAGTAGAACTTATCTTTATTAAAAACCCTAAGGCCTAATCTAATTTTACTCTACTCTAAATTAAATCTATTTCATATATTTCAAGTAAGTTTTAAACTGACCATTATATAAAAAAACATACGTGTTTAACACTAGACTATACTAAGTGGTTGTGTGTAAAACTCATAATCTTTCTTTGAGTGTGAGACCCAACTCCAACTCTTAATGCTAAGACCCTGTCTTGCCCACTTAAAGTTATTTAAATGATTGTATTAAATCAGACATACTAGTGTTTAAGCTTAGGTCTATTTTTCCTTCTTTTTAACCGTTTACATATTAAATTTATTTCTTTAAAAAAATAATAATTGAAAAAATATTAGCCATCAATTTGATTCAGTCAATTATTATTATTTCCTAAAATTTTGTATTTAAAATTCATTTTCATATTCCTGCACTGTCCTTATGGCTAAAGATGCCATGAGCCCATAAATGATTCCCCAATCGAATTATGTTTTTATAGTTTAATGTATTCTTGAAAAGTCTAGATTCAATATTGATTTACCTTTTTAAGTGTTATATTACATAATAAGTTCGACCTCACATTTAGTAAATCATAACATATATAGTTATTAAAATGAAAAATTCAATAAAATTGCAATGATATGCATTCAAGTGGTTCATAAATTCAAATGCTTGATTCAAGTCATGAAATCAACACCTAAAACTGTTGAATTAGGATGTCAATTTTCATGGTTTCATATTCATGTCAAGGAGCACCTTACACCTGTAAATAAGCATACTTGAACTTATCTATCATTCATGTTAAAAATCATTATATTGAATGAGTTCGATCTAGTTAGAACACTTTATGAATTTTGAACGGCTTTAGAGGTTAAAAAATAGTTCCAAGTTTGGAGAGAAATAGCCAATAACTTTGATGGTTAAAGTGATTTCGAATACAACTAGTTTTTTTACTTCTCGTGCGTTGTAGCGTTATAAAATGTACACTAACAACCGACTCCATTTGTTTGCGGATAAAATTTATGTCGAAACGTAAATTAACTTGAATTTATACCATTTAATGAAAATAAATCATACTTGACTTACACTTTTCCAAACAAACTTATATAGAAACATATACCAACTTAAGATGCACATAAAAATGTGAAGTTGCTCCGACTCACTTTTAAACAATCATCTGACTCGCTTCAAAATTTAATTTATGTTGAAATATAGAGTAACTTGGATTAATACTCTTGAATGAAAACGTTTTATATTTAACCCGACTCACTTTTAAACAAAATATATGTTCAAACATAGATGCATGTTTAAACTTAGATCATCTCAAAGTGTATACAATTACGAATGTTAAAGTTTAGTTTTTTTAAGTAAAAATTGTAAAGGGAAAAAACCAAACTTTTATAAACTTATCAAATTGACTTGTTAGAATTGAATTCTGGTCTGGAGAGCTTTGCTTAATTCTGGTATCGGCAATATTGACTCCACGTTTGTAAAAGGACACCACTTAAGTGCAAAATTCTGGTCTGGAGAGCTTTGCTTAATCGGATTCCTACCGTTGTAGAGCTTCTCAAACGTGGAGTCAATATTGTGACAACTCATCCAAAACTCACTCGATTTCGATTTCTGTGTGCCAATGCAGTAGACCAATGATTGAACAATTCTCACCATGTAACGCAATTTTCGGGACGAAAATTCTTTCAACATGGGGATAATGTGATATCCGGTAATTTTCCGTTATCCAACTCCGTTAGTTCCGCTAAGTTTGCATACACGTGTCGTGAGCACACACTAGTTGTCGTTTAACGTTGGTGACGTAATAATAATTAATCATGTTAAATGAGTGATAATCTAATTGTTAATGTGATTATGGTGTTACGTTTATGTGTTTATATGTTTT
>BJCM01085778.1:0-10621 GCA_018326385.1 Flaveria bidentis
AGATGTTTTAAATTTAATAATTAAAACTCATAATTAACAATAAAACTTTATAAAAATAAATTTATAAATTATTATAAATTGATTAAATGATAAACTACATGAAAATTTAATTGCCCAATTCAATATTGATTAAATAGAACATTTGTGGCATTTGATCATCTAAATAAATAAAATACTTTAATAATGAATTTTACCATTTTATGAAAGTTTTAAAATGGGTTCGGGTTTATAATTTGAAAATGGGCAGATGTTACAGTCTCTTATACTTTAATAAATTTTGTCCCAAAATTTAATCGCGAGAAGACTAATTTCAAGGATATGAGAAGACTTCGATTTCATTTCATGTTTGCTAGTGAACTCTTGGGAACGTTTAAACTCAATGAGCTTTGACTTTGGTGTTTTACTACACTTGAGTTTGTTCGATTTTATGATTCGTGATTTCATGGGTTTCTTGACAATATGGATAGGTTATCAATTTGATTAGACTTTTGGTTGACAAGCTTTTGCATTTTAGACAGTGCAAGACGACTAGGAAAGTTTTATCACGAGTGAAGCACTAAACATTAGATCAATACGAGACTCAGCTTGGCGAACATGAGAAATATGTTTAAGACACTTTTGGATGAAATAAAACTCCAGAGGAGGTTCTCAAAGCAGACAACTTCGGCATGGTTCTTAGATAACATTGATATTTCAAAGTTGCATTAGTGTAAGGTTGATACGAGAATCATGTATGTTAAGATTAAAGGTACAATTCAGAATAAGAGGATCATTGTTATGGATTTTCAAAACAAGAGCAATTTTGACAGAAAGACATCCAGAAAGATTATTAAGAATTGTTATGAGAATTGGATAATGAGTTTTAAAATCTAAGAAGACAAAATCAATAATAAGACGATTCAAATAACAATAAGATTTTTCAAGTGTAACGTTCGGTTTACAAACCAAAGCAAACACGTTGACTTATCAAATTATTAGGTCAACCACAACCTTAATGAACACATGCGTACCTATAAGAAGACACTCACGCCAAGGGTTCCCAGGTAAGGTAAACGGATCCATCAGTCGATTTTGATTTATATGAATACCTTGCCTAGACAAAACACCTTGAGATACAGGCATCACGCTCTTCTAGCCTTACATGTTTTAAGTTATAAGACATAGGCTTTGACAAGACTTGAAAACTATGAATAGCAATTCAAAACTCTATATGAAAACCATTTGGCACAATGCCTTAGAATATGATTTGAGAATCATGTATGCATTGATAAGAATCAAGATATAAGGATATATCATATAAGGCATGTAATCACATAATCATGTTTAAACATATAAGACACATAAAATCCTATCTAAGCATGTAAAATACATGAGATGACTCATGTGCAAGGGTACTTAGTTATAGTCTTGGTCATTCTATTTCTAATAACCTAATTCCCTATAACCATGGCTCTGATACCAATCTATCATGTCCTGATGAATCCGCCGTCGGTTAGGGTGTGACAAAAGCGTTATTTGCAATCTAACAGTGCTCAAAGCCTACCATTATGGAGCTTGGTATGGCTGTAAGCATAATTGTCATAGCTTTGCTATCGATATCCATCTTCTTGAAGTATTCATCAGAGTAATCTTCAACAACTTTCTCTATCATGACATCATTACCAGCCGAGGACTCTACCTTTGGCTTGTAAGGATCGTGAATGATAGATCTTCATATTTTTCCATCTTGATACTTAATGAAACCTTCAATACATTTGTACCAAGATCTGAAATTATCAGGGGTGATAATTGGAGCCTTAGTCATAGTTCCTATTTCAGATTCAGAAGATTTCTGGTTGAGGTCCATTTTGAGTGTAGTGAGTGAATGAGTGATGAAACAAGGTGATTTAGGATGGTTTGATCTCACAATCAAGAGCCTAAGAAGCTCTGATACTAATTGCGGGATCAGTGTTGGTCTCTCAACAGAAGGTTTATATCTCAATCTCAATTAGACACACTCAGATGATGATGTAAAATCTTTGAATGAGTTGATAATAATATACTAAGTTAATGAACACAAAAATGGTTTTTCAAGATATTTGTATATATTACTTCTCAACTCAAAGTTTACAAGACTCTTACAAGCATACTAACTGAGTTACAATGAGAAACTATATGTAATACTATCTACGGTTGGTTATACTTAGATTATTAGTTAGAACTTACTACTAAACAAATACTACATTGTTAGAAGTAAAGTTCTAAGATAAAATACTTACTTAGATTAGATAGTCATAATAGGTCCATGACTTACCTTTTGTCACTAGCTAAAATGCTAACTGATAAAGGTGAATAGTGGAATAAAGTATGGTTAACTATATGGGCGTGGAAAAGCGCCATGCAGTATATCAAAGGTGGCAGCGGATGTCAGATGGACTATACTTATCTCCACTGGTTCTTAGTTGGTTCTTCCGAAGGTTTTCTGGCTTCGGAAGAATAAGTTCTTCCGAGACTTTTGCTAGTCTTCAAGACTTTAAGGTCTTGCGCATTACGCGGCTAAGGCTCCATACCCATCAGGTCTTACTAACTACTGGGAGTGCGTGATAATTATACCAATACCGTTATAACAAATGTATAAAGGTTATAATATAAAACATGTGAGTATCTTTAGATAACGTCAACGTACTATATCCCAAGCTTACAATAGTCATAACCTACATAAATACGGTAAGCCTAGGTTATCAGCAATATCTAAAGCTTGGAAGTTGAGGACAGGTGAACATCTCTGTTAGACCTTTTAATCATGGTTTTGAATTTAGAGTGATGGAAGTAGAAGGTTGAGTTTTATTTATAGAAACCTTAAGGCCGCTTAAGGCATGGTTATGCCATTTCTTAGGCACGGTTGTGGTTCACACATAGGCACAATTGTGTTTTGCTATAAGCACGATCGTGCCTTGTTCTTAGCACGGGTGTGCTTCCCCTTTTTCATATAATTTCTCCGAGGGCTTTTCGCTGATTGGTTATAGTAAACACCTAACCCTGTTTTGAGAAAAATCGATCATCCCAACACCCTATTAACAAACGCCATCAACACATATTGGAAACTGGAATTCTTTATAGTTTTTACTGCTTAAACAACCGTGATCCACCAGGAGATCTGTAGTAGTCGACCTTTTCTGCGTGTATTTCGATGGATGCACACACTTCTATGTTGCTCTCATCATTTCATCTCTTCTAATGATCCCCTTCAACCTCTCGATCATTCGAAATTGACTTCAACCCCAAATTTCTGAACCCACCTTCGATCGACAAAAAGGATAACAAAAGGATGTTCGGCCATGGAGGGGAATCACCTTCTCGGTAAGCACAAGATTCATTCGCAATAGGGTTTCAAAATCATTACTTGAGATTACTGAAAGTGATGTTCATCTTTCAGGTATGAATTGCTGAGTATGGTGAAGAAGCATTCGAATTTGATAGGGAAAACTGTGGTGGATGAGGAGGATGCTTCTGATGTTGAAATGGATCAGAAGTTTTGGCATGATGTTTTGGATTTGTATTTCATTGGTGGGAGGGAATCAAAGGAACAACAGGATGATGATCTCTTGTTCTTTGTGAGAAAAATGGTATTGCCTTAGCCTTAATCTTGTACAGTTAGACAATCAAATGCAGTTATGAAGTTTCTTCTTTTTCCATGATGTTGTGCTATTGGATTTAGAGCTTACATGGGTATGGGTTCAATGATAATATCGAAGGGAACTCTCCTTACTTTGTACGCAGGTGGGCTGCCAAGGTAAATAAATGAATCAGTGATGCTTTATCCTTAGATTTTAGTAGATTCAAAGTGTTGAGAGTGATGCTTGTTTTATTTTCTTTGGTGATAGTTGGATGATTTAGTAGGAGAGAGCTCAGTGATTATAGATTGGAGGCGTTCGTTGTATTTAAACTTAATTGCCCACACCTCTTATAGTGTAACAGTTGCAATTTGCAGGTACATTATAATCTTCTACACTTTGTTAGTTTGTTAATTTGTGATTATGAGGAGTATTTAGAACAAGTTATGGAGGGAGTATTAAAATACACACTTTTTGCAAGTGTTGCATCAGTACAGTTAAAAATGATATCTACATACATGTCCAAGAGTGGCTTTCTTGGGATGTTAGACTCCAGTTGTCTTGTGAATCATTAGTCTGCTTTGATCTTTTGGAAATTATTGTGGTTGTACTTAAACAGTTATATGTAATAGAATTAATCAAATGATTGGATATAAAATAGTTTCATGGAAGGACGAGCTATTAACGGTTGAAAGACTATGGTGGGCTTGTTACATTGCAACAGTGAGCCTACAAGAAACTAGTGCTCTGTTTTTATAGAATCAATTGATTAATATTAGAAAAATATATTGCATTAGCAAATTTATAAAATGTATAGTACCTTTTTTCTAATAGCTCGTGGATATACTAGTGATAGATGCATTTTCTTGTATTGATTAATGCAATAGCTGATTTTATATACACTTATATCTTTACTACATGAGACACTAGATCTCATATCATCTCCAAGCAATTAATTTAGTTTCTACGTAACTAATTCCATGTAATGAAATTTTCTACCGAAAAATAGCAGACAACAAAACATCATTCATCTCAACTTGGTTGTGGTAGTTAAAACTGAAGCCCTGTCAGTTAAAATAGTGCAACCCAATAACAAACATTAGGGTTTCCATTAAATATTGAAACTATAATCTAGGTTCGTTCTGCAATATTATATTTCCTTTTTTTTTCTTCCCTCCTAAAAGGGTATGTTTTCTTTCAGTCATCAATCTCTTCAGAATCACCAGAATAACCAAGGAACACCACTGTCTCCTATATATAAGGTAACTTTTCTGGTCAAACATATTTCGTTTGCAAATATCCTTCAATATGTTATATTGTTCGCTCAACCCTTTTTTGTCATACTAAGTACAGTTCATGTAGTTTTATGAATGTAGTAAATTTTATAGGAATTTGAAGTTGTTACTGGCGACTGATTTCCTTCATTTTCTTAATTTTTATTTGTTACAATAGTGCTCTTACACATGTTTTCTTTGAACTTATCTTCAGATAGTGAAAACAGTATATGCATCTCCTAGTCGTGTTAATTTTCACTTGGACTCCAGAAAGGCAAACAAACTTATCACTTTCTATCCTGTTTATTATTATCATTATTTACGACTTTAATATATTTTGTTAATTTGCATTGTTTATATTGTATGTGTGTATCCAGGAAGTAGAGACAAAACCTGCATATCCAGATATATGTTTTGCTGTTGATGACTTTGATTCGACCTTTGACGCTGTGGTATGTTTACAATAGCGGTAGCAATTACGATCCTTTATATAATGAATGGTTTGATGCGGGTTATGTTTCATCCGTAATGGGTCAAGGGGTCAAAATGAAATATCAGCATATAAGGAAATTGGTAAAATGGTCAAATGTCACCCAAAGTATGTTTTTGATTCATAAAAGCTTCTGAAAGATTTATTCAAACATTAGTGACTAACTACATTTTAGATAGAAGCTGTTCAAAACAGAGTGGTGATAATCTGACTTTTTACTGCTATTTAGTTTGTTTTTTGGTTACCTTTTTTCATCCATGTTCTGATATTTGATATTTTTTATAAACAATTATAAGAATTTATCACTGGTTTATTAGTTATTTCCTTTTTCAGGTTTTAACAGATACAGACCATTGTTACTGTGTACTTCTTAATGCAGTGGGCGGAGCAGCATTTCCTAGTGATAGTCCACCACAAGATAATGTGAATGCTGAACAACCTAAGGTGTATTCACAAGTGCTTATTTGGATATGAAGAATATTACTCTTCATGTGTATTTTTACAATTTCTCATTTATAGTTTTAATCTAATCTCATCAAATATCTTAATAATAACATGTATGTTTAATTAAATGGATTTGATTGTAATTCTCACTTCTAACGAGGTTGTGATTTGGGATCACAGATTACTCTCTTCTCAGGATTTGTCAGCTACCAAATGGTTCGTGAAGCTTATGATGGTAAAATTACCTAATAGTGTTAATAAATCATGTTGGTGAATTTTGAATTCTGTATTATTTTTTTATTCAAAATCTAATATTTATAATATCAACTGATCTGGAACTAATATTTACAGCGGGGAAGTCTGGATTTGGAAGCCTATTGCCGTTTGGTAATTCAGCAGGCAAAACAGATAGAATATACATGAAGGGTCCTGGAGGTCGTGGGGAGGTTGAAGTTGCAGTTTCTGGGGTTGCTGGTATGCATATCAGTTACTATTTTTTCCTTAATCAAACTGTACCCGTTTCACCTGAACCTCTTTTGACCTGTTTGTCGTGATATTAACGGTGATGCTGCAAATTTCAGATCAGAGCCTAGATGAATCCGGGCCGCACTCACCCATGCATATTTCACAAGGAGGAAAATTGAGGATTGGTGCAATGGTTAGGAAAGCTGCATCAGTTGCACAGGTGGCAGCAAAAAATGCATATGCAGTTGCTTCTTCCACAAGGAATTCCGACGGAGGGATGGTCCCACTCAAGTGCTGCCTCATGTCCGTATCACTACCTTGGGAACACATTGCTTATGATCTTCTTTTTAAGGTCAGTTTCCCAAATTAAGTTATTTACATTTAGTTAATCAGAGGTGTAAAAAGTGCATCCAAACTCATATTTCCATTGTTTGTTTGCCAAAACCAGGGAGGTGGGCCAGTGAATTTGTAGGAATGTACCCGCAACTTGATTAGGGTAGATTTGTTAATTGTTTGAATATCATGCGAGTGTATTTTATTTGTTTCTATGAATATTATTTGTAAAGATGATAGGGTTGGTTGAACAAGTTTCATGTATTTTTATAGGTTTTTATGTAATTATACTACTGATCGATGGTGGTTGATAGCGGGCAGTGGTGGTTAATAATGATTTATGTTTCTGGATGGCTGTTAGACAGCTTTGAGAATACTGACATCTTCATATACGTGTTTTGATGCTCCTCTTGAGTTTCATTTGGTTGACCAAACATGACGAGTACATCTCTTTGAAAATCACGTAGTTTCTTTTTGATGGTTGGAACCTTACCCCATACATGTTGACCCGACCATATAAAGTAGAAAGTGGACTACTACTGGGTGAGGCACGAGTGTAGGTTTTTGAGATTTCATCTTCACTTTTGCCTTCATTAGCTTATCTGAAAATGATGTTTTAGAGTAGTGATATTGAGGGGATGATGAAGCGTATTACATGATGGTTTTCTAGGAAGAGATTTGTGACAGTTGAAAAGGTTTGTTAGAAGCATACCATAGGAATCACTAGATATGGGCAAACCGGGTATTGGGTCATACCCAAAACCAGGTTCAAACTGTATTGGGTCCAATCGGGTTTTTTTGTACACGGGTACTGGTGAACCTGGGTACGAACCTGGGTCGGGTTCATTTACTTGAAAACCCTACCCACCATACTCAGGTAGGGTCGGGTCGGGTCCAATACCGGGTTTAGTTTTCTTTTCTTCTTCTTTTCTTTTCTTGTGTGTATGTCCAATACCAGGTCCAATACCGGATTCAACTCGAGTTTCAATCGGGTCGGGTTCACTAAAAAACTCAAAATCTAAAATTGGTTCCAGCCCTATGGGTTTAAAGGGTCAGATGACACTGAATTTGATTACCTTCTAGACATCGTACAACATCTAGGCATTAGACACGTTGACAAAAGAGTTATTTCATCTATTGCAATAGACATTATTATCAACAACCTTGTTTCAAACCGTAACTTTGAGAGGTAGATCTTTTAGGCAATCAACATTTGATGAGGCATGCGGCTTACGAATGGTTTTCCCAACTTCTAACCCGGTTGTGGTTGTCTGAACCTGTTATGATAAGAGGGGAGGGGAGAGCGGTGAAATATTGTGGGGAGGAGTAAACACACTGGCCTTCATGTGGCATGCCAAGTGCATCATCAAACGCTCTTAAAGCATTTACTGTTTGATCTTTGAACCGTTATGAATTCACTGTAGCATACATACGCGGTGTAGAATTTTGAACATGTTGGATTCACCTGCACGCAATCTATGCCCATAGTTTGGGTTAAATTTTCTTTTCACCTTTTAGTTTCATAACCTAACAAATAAAAGAAATAATTATACGGGTAAGTGAAATATTATAGCTTTCTACTAATTTAAATTTAGAGGTGTACAAAACTAGAATTACGAAACCAGATCGGTTTTAAAACTAAATAGATTAAGTCAACAAAAGTCAAAATGGGTCGGCTCAAATTTGTTCGGATTATGAACGAGTTTATAAGGTGTTATAAACCAAACGGAAAAACTAAACCCAAAAGACTAGTCTGATGGGTGAGGAAACTCATTTGACTTATAAATCCCACATCAATTGCCCATACAACCGATGTGGGACAAATACCATAACTTGCAATGGTTTCAGTCCATAACATTCGCCCATCTTTAAGGACCAACGTCCTCGTTGGTCACGACCACATTGGTCACGGCTGGCTCTCTCCAAGCCACCACTCTGTGTGCCACCACTCCGAGGTTGGCTCTAATACCAACTGTTAGGGTACAATTGGAGAATATGAAGAACTAGAGAGAAGAGAATGACTCAACAAGCTAACTTTCAATTGATTAGCTCTTCCTTTTTTATTAAACTCAAGATCCTACCGTTATGGTAGTTACAATCGGTTACAACTAACAATGAAAATACAACTAACCCCTTTGACTTCTCACATTTACAAACAAAACACCCTGGACTTACAAAACAATACTAACAATAATGTTATGGACCAAAACCATTGCAAGGTATGGACTTGTCCCACATCGGTTGTATGGGCAATTGATGTGAGATTTATAAGCCAAATGGGTTCCCTCACCCATCAAGCTAGTCTTTTGGGTTTAGTTCTTCCGTTTGGTTTATAACAATGGTGTCAGAGCCAACTGATTCTCATCGGAGCTTTGTAATCGAATCGTTATCAGTTCTATCATGACTACATGAAATCAAGAAATGGATAAGACAATCAAGGAGCACAAACTATCTCTTCTTCGATTAGAAATTGCTGCTGAGAAGAATCGAACGGAGTTGGAGGATCTCAAATCAGCATCGAAGAAATAAATGATTGAGATGTCTAGCATGAAGAATCAACTCTCAACTGAGATGTCATCACTGAAATCTCAAATGAACGAGGTGATCAAATCCTTGCAGATGTTGAATTCTAACTCTCCCATCAATCAAGAGGGAGGATAAACTTCAGAAACATGTAACACTTGCAATGATGAAGATACGAGGCTTAAACGGAGTAACAACCGATATTCGAGAGTCGAATTTCCTAAGTTTGATGGAACTGAAGTTGAAAGTTGGATTAAGAGATGTGAACACTTCTTTGCCATCGATGAAACCTCGGATCGATTGAAAGTGCGTTATGCAGTTGTACATGTTGAAGGTAGAGCGGTACAATGGCATAATAATTTTGTCAAATCACAAGGTACTCCGGTATCGGAGATACCATGGGGAGAGTATATGTGATTAATTCAAGCACGCTTCGCTTCAACATTGATTGAAGATGCAATGGGAGCTCTTAAGGCTCTTCAACAATCTGATGATTTGGAAGATTATTGTGATAAGTTCGACATGTTATTGAACAAGGTCGAGATTTTGGAAGAATATGCTATGAGTTTATTCATTGAAGGCTTGAAGGCAGAGATTAAATTTTTTGTAAGGTTGTTCAAACCTAAACTACTATGAGGAGTTCATTCGTTGGCTACATTGCAGAATCAAGCCAATATCACTGTAGCCAATTCAACCTACAAACCTTATAAACCCCCTTCTAAACCTTTTAATCAACACTCTATTGGTTCTACTTCTAAACTTCCATTACTACCTACACCACACATCAAAGCAAATCCTGTTAATTCCTTTAAACCTACAAAAAGGTTAAACATCAAAGAATTTGATGAGAAATGGCCAAGGGAGAATGTTTCTGGTGTTCTGATAAGTATACTCATGGCCACAAATGTTCCAATCCTAAACAATTGTTTGTGTTCGAGGTGGAAGAAGGCATGGAAGAAAGAAAGTGGAATGAATACAAGAGTGGTTGTTTTCGAAGATGTGCAGGTAATGCAAGACCCTCACATTTCATTACATGGTATCACATGTGTTCCCTCTTTTTCCACAATGGAAATTGAAAGAGCCTTGGGTACTGTAAAAAATATATGAAGAGGCTGATGCAACCCAAACATCCAAAGTCTTTCTGCATGCATGCTGCACAAATACTGAAGAAGAATGCTTAGGAAGTTTTACACTTGCAACAGAAAAATAATTAAGTGTAAAATCTTTCGAATCCAAGACCAATATCTTCCGAAGCTAAAGACGAAGTTTTTCGAAGATTCAGAGACAAAGTCTTCTGAAGCCTCAACCCTTGAAGACAAATTTCTTCCGAAGACTTTTAGTAACATGCTTTATCTGATATACTTTTCCATAAAGCTGGACCCCTTTCTGTTGCAACTCTGTAAAGTCACCAACTTGCATGAGTTGGTGAAAAGGTCCATGCTTTTGGTAACCGTACATTGAGGTCTTGAGTCTGTAACTTTCTACTTCATGTACTTTAT
>BJCM01085779.1:0-12672 GCA_018326385.1 Flaveria bidentis
AGTTTTACTTTCTTCATTCTGACCACTCAACTTCGAGCATCGATATCTAATTCATCTTAGCTTCAGTTTAGACACGATATAGTTCATTACAAAACAAAAACTTAAACCACTAAATAAATAACTATTTATATGAAAAATATATAAATATAATTATTTTGTGTCAAAAAATCCAACAATTATATTCCGCCCTGGTGCATGGAAATGGAAATGTATTTCCATATTGAACATGATCTAGTTGAGGCTAATATCAAAAATGATGATAATCGAAAAACTTGGATAAACACAGGAGCTCATGCATATATTATCCCAGCTTCTTAGCTCCATAAAGCCTTCCAATTCTCTGGATACATGGCAGTGGTGTGGGGATTTGATGGATGGTTATGATGTTTTTTCTGTTCCTGCATTCTCACGTAATTTACAAACCTAGGCGTCTCGTATTCATCGATGAATGGAATAATTGGGTGCCAAAAAAATTAACATATTATCTTGGCAACCTGAAATGGGTAGGATTCGTACATTGGCGCATTCTTGCATATAGGTTCTGGTTGGAAATTCGGTTTGTAAATTACGTGGTGGTCATAACGAAACAGTGGATCATCTTTTCATTGCTTGCTCCATGGCTAATTTTGTTTGGATGCAAGTCGCTCAATGGTGTAACCTTCCTCCAATATATGCGTTTTCGATGCTAGTTAGTTAAGCATATTTTTTATATTTGTATTTTTGTTGTCCGGTTTCTTGTTTCTCATTTGGTTTTTAACTTCTTGCTAGCCCTTTTTAATAAAATTCAACATTGAAGAAAAATAATAATAAAAATAATAATAATAATAATAATAATAATAATAATAAATATAGCATCTGCTTACTGTCTTAATATATTTCGCAGCCTTTTAATATATTTTAACACCAACAATGTCATTTTATCTCTAGAGAAAGGGGCACCCAACGGGATGCTGAAACCCAATTACAAAATTTATTCACCTGTGACCTAAATTACAAATCTAAAACCAAAGAACGTTACACATCCAGATAGATTAATTCTTTGGGTGCGCATTATTCCAACATATTGGCAATGAAAAATCTTGAGGTGCCATTGGCTACTTTCATATAGGTATACTTACGTGTTATGTACGGTCATTTACTTTATGAGAATTATCCATGTTTGCATCTCAATTTTCTTACTATTGGTTTATAAATGAATATTTCAGTTTTGATCCTTCATGTTTTGTGTTGCTATCTTATCTTTTTAAGATTATTATTTAATGAAAACATTTTATGGTTTTGATTACTTCAGTCTCATTTTGATCCTTTATGCTAACACTTAGTTTTACAAGAAGAAATAACACACATGCAAATCACAGAACTAAAGATCACTTCAATGGTAAGGTTACACATGGGAATTGTATATATTTTGGTTATTTATTTCACTGTTACTGTTCACGTATGTTTTTAACTTTTCAATTGCAAGAATAATTTTAAAGAAATCTAGAGAGACTATTGAATCAGATCCAACGATTGTTCTTGTTGTAATCTTTTCATATAGTAATCGGTTGTTTTCAAGGTGATAATTACACCTAAAGAATGTAATATAGTGCTTAAAGTTATGAAACATGGCGACTTTACATATATTTTATTTATAAGTTTTTTTTTTCTTTCTGTGTGACCTTTTAAGTTTTATCTACCAAAATCTCACGGTATAACTAACTTAATTGAAAATTAATTTGTACGTCTTTGTTGAGTGCGAGATATTAGTTTATTATAGCAGGTCTCAAACCCGAATGAACAAAAAGGGTTTATAACAATGAACTTTGGTGAAGACCTCGGATTTTTACTTCGCTTGGGGCCTTTAAAATGGTTGAGGTTGAGCCACTACTGCTGCAAAAGAGTTGGTAGTTGATAACATAAGAAGAAAGATGTTGCACAAATTGTTATGCTAACTTGTTTGACAATATGAGAGCAAGAAAGAACAAAAATACTCAAGGGAGCATCAAAACCAACTAACTTGTTGCATGTATTCTTTATGCTAACTTGTTGGACGATTTGACCACCACCACCATCTGGTT
The DNA here is from genome assembly GCA_018326385.1 of Flaveria bidentis. Taxonomy (NCBI): domain Eukaryota; kingdom Viridiplantae; phylum Streptophyta; class Magnoliopsida; order Asterales; family Asteraceae; genus Flaveria; species Flaveria bidentis. Next base: position 2,061 of record BJCM01085779.1, read on the forward strand.
AACTCATCAGATGCTTCTTACTAGCAACTGATGTTGGGATTTGTTAATTACATGTAATGAAATTTTTTAAAAGGGGTTTAAAAAAAAACAAATCTTTTTGTTTCTTTATTTTTACTTCAATTTTTGAATTTTCTTTTTGCTCACTAAACAAAAATTTTCCAATCTTGATTTTCTTTATGCTTTTTTTCTTTTTTGTCACGACCAATCCATTTCTTGACTGTTGATGTCAGAAGTTCTTGTTTACAATTTTTTACTAGATTCTAATGTCTTAAACGCGCCTCAAACGTTATTTTTTAAAACCAATTAAGGATTTAAACATTAATACGTAAAAGCAGCGCTGTGTAAGCTTTCATCCAACTCTCATTTTCTTTCCCAATAAATCATAGTTATAAATTATGTGTTAAAAGTTATAAATTATGTGTTAAAAGTGTCATTACCATAAGGTGTTTCTGTATTACTGCCACCTTAGTTCAATTTAAAAATTATTTTGCTCTGTTAGTATGAAGTGAAGCCAAGCTCACAAACATGCTAATATTCCCACATGAAGAGCCAAACATATCAAACCATAATAAAATTTCATAAGAAACATCAAAAGTAAGTTTATCTACAACCTTATTAACATCAAAAGCAGGCAGGTTTATCTACATTATCATCAGATGCTAAACGTGTTCCGTTCATATGCGAGCAGAAATTTGTACCCATCACAATACTTTAATCCAACAATCCTAGCTGTGTAGGGAGCAACCAGAAAGAACCTGAAGTTAAGAAAAAAGAATCATGTTTTTCAGCATTTGGAGCCATTAATCATCACCCAACCCAAAAGCAACTCATAATTGACTTTCACAAATCAATTATGCAGATACATGGGTTAGCATTGCTCAGGATGAAAGACGTGGTGGAAGTTAAAAGTAAAATCACCCCGAATGATCATGTCGCCTTAGAGTTGGATGAAGAGACCAAAAGAATGAACTTACAGTCAGAGCATGTGTATCAGTAATCAACACTGTGTTGTGTAATCAGATCAGCTGTTTCTAAGTTTCATCTGACGGGTGAGTTCTGAAGAAAAAGACAAAATAAAAATATTTAGACAAATAACAAAACGATTTTGTAATTGCTAGGGACATACTGACCTTGGCTTTATTCAAATCCTGATGCAGAAACCACCATGGGCCGTTCTTGGTTGACAATCTAAGAAAACATTTGGAAGAAAGTCGATCAATAGTTGTGTCAACTGTTTCGCCTATTGTTGGAAAAAAGGGAATAAGATGATATGGGAATAAGAATAATTACCTGATAAACCCTGCCACCATTCGCAATCCCATAAAGATAGTCAAACCCGACCAAACACCATATAGACCAAAAGCGGAAGGAGCATACAAAAGAAATGCAGATGATATAACCCCCACAAGCATCTACATTTCATTTCAAAAACATTAATAAAAAATATAATATTCATGTCAATTTAATATCATTATAAACATTTAAGAGAACAATATAAAAGGTGTACCATGGAATAAGCTGCATAAGGGAAGTCTGAAACTCCATAATGCAGTCCATCAACAATAAAAGCTAGAGCATTCAATGGCTGACTTGCACTCACAAACTTTTGTGATACCATCAAAACAAAAAGGCATAATGAAATGAACAGTGATTTTAAATTGAAAATTAAGAAGGGTATAATAGACATTTTACCAAAACCCCAGTTCTAGCAATATTCAATACTTCTATGTCCTTAGTGAATAGTGTGGATATAGAGCCAAAAGATATGCCCAATATTGCAGCCAAAGTAATACCCGTCACAAGACCAATCTGCGAAGCATGTAAATAATCACAATTAACTTTCATCAAAACATAAACTTTTAAAACTTTAGTATAACATACCTTTAAAACAAAGTATGTGATATCTTTCACAGATTTATAATCTCCTTCTGAAACCGAACTAGCAATCAATGCCTTAAACAAAACATAACATACGTCAAACCATAAATAATTATGCAATAAACTAGAATGCAAGCATAATTTTGTACCTGACCAGATGCTGCCAGTGCATCTGTTATAAGTGAAACAGCCAACCAAACTTGCAAACATATCTGGTGAGCAGCCATAGCTATAGGACCTTGGCGAGCAGCCATTGATGTCCCTAAGGTGGTTGTTGTAAGTACCGCAAGTGTTCTTCCGAGAAGAAAACCACCTAAAAGAGTAAAATATACGAAGTACCTTAAATATATAAGTACTAATCATATGTTTTTTAATTTTTGCTAAAGATTATATAGTCGCGTGTTACTCACCAGATTTCATATAGCCACCAAATTGTAGAGCTCCAGGCCTAGGAGGTAGTATTATAGCTCTTTTATTAAGGTGCCATATCATTAGAAAGGTGACGATATATCTGAAACAACATTATAAAAATTTATACAAATAATCATTAATATACTGCTGGTTGCAAAGAACATTTTTTACATAAAAAGGTTGGCTATTGAGCACATACTGTGAGATAACAGTAGATATAGCAGCTCCGCTCACACCTAAGTTGAAGTAGTACATAAGCAGAGGAAAAAGAAATACAGCTACACAATTACCAATCCCTGCACAACAAGAAAAATATTTAACAACAGAAAACTTTGAGACTATAATCAAATATTAGCTGATAGAACAAACTTAGTACTTGCCTAGACATATAACAGGTGTTTTTGTATCCTTAAAACCACGAAATACGCCTTGAAGAGCCAATGATACGACAACTGCAGGTGCACCAAGGGCTCTAAGAGAAAGAAATTGCTGAGCTGGACCGTGCATGGAAGAAGCCTGTAATAAGTCAATATCAGTTTGACCTCAAAAGCCAAAACTATACTTGTTACAAAGATTTTACTTCATTTAAACCTTACCGATGATATACCCATCAAATTAAGGAAAACTCCTGACCCAAAATATAAAGCCAAACCCTCAAATAAACCAATTCCAACAGCCAAAAGTAAAGCTGTTGAAACGGAAGCCAACTGTTGTCTTTCTATTTTGCCATTTGCTTGCTCAGTATTTTCTCCTGTGACATTTTACCACGATGTAAAATTAATATGATAAGGTAAATTTTACTCTCAGCTCAGTAAAAAAGAATCTGGTTTATTACTGGAGTTCTTTGCAATATCCTCAGCAACAAAAGAAGTAGAAACACTGAGAAGAGGAATGTTAAAGAGCTTTGAAACAATGTTGAAGATTGATATCGAGACACCGGCAGAAGCCAATGGCACAGGGCCTGTGAATCACACATAAAATAATATATATTAGTATAAAGAGTTTATTATGACAAAATGTAACTTAATTTCATCTTTTTGTCGTAAGAAAAAGGTGTTTTTCCTACATTGTATATATAACATTGTTAGTTTTTAACCACTGTATGTATGTCTCCTATAGTAGGCAAAAAAAAGGTAGTGTGGCACACTGCCACATCACCATTTTTACCTGCAATAAAAGTTTACTTGCATACAATGTAAAATATTAAAAATTATGTTACATACATCGACAAAAAAATGAAAGTGAGTTGCAATTTTTGAAGTGATTAACTATAATTAAGATAGAATAATCTTACCTAATCTACCAATATAAGCTGTCTCCATTAACTGGGCCATAGGTTCAATTGCTTGTCCAGCAAGTGCTGGCAATGACAATGCTATGAGCTCTTTTCTAGTACTTTTAGAGCGTGATTTCTCATGCGTTTTCGGATCTTCATTTGACATCAAATCCCTTCAAATGGAAAAAATGCAAAATAGCTTAAAACCAATACACATGAATAAATTAGCTGATTTTCTTCAAAATGTCGCAACTAAGAGAAATTCTTAAACTGACCAAAATGACATGCTCAACACTATCTTTGAAATTAGAATCAATTTGTAGATACTTGAAAAATAAAATATGTAATCTCTTCTCCCACAAGAAAAGGTGCTTTATAGTAAATTAAAAAATGATATAAAAAAACTACCAATACATACGCCTGATCAGTGCATTATGTTGCATATGCAGCCATATGCAGACAAGCATCATAGCAAACAAAACATACATGCAATGGTATAATGTGCACATAAATTAGGATAAACATAATCTGAGAACATACGAATATATTTCTCTCATGTTTGAGGCATCATTTTCTTCTGTGACGATGCTATTTTCCAGTTCAGAAGATTGCACTCTAGAATCTGAGTTTATCTGGCCTTTTATTGAGGAAGAAACATGTTTCCTCTTATGAATAACTGAAGAACATGACATCATCTTTGAATGATTTGTTGAAACTGAGCTATAATTTGCTAAAACATCTGCTGCAAATCTCAACCTCTTACGGTTGTTTGCTAGAAAGAAATTATGGGCTCGAAATGGCAGTTTTTCTGAAAAAGATCTTTGTAACTTTGATTTAGTCTGTTCACCACTTTCAGCAGCTACTCCTTTAAATAGAACACTATTCAGTTGCCCAGAAGCCATTGCGCTTAAAGGAGGTTACAAATTAGGTATCTGCGTATATTCAAACAAATATTCGTTAGATTCTGCAGACATATCTAATAATCCACTAATATTATTGTCTTTTATCTTACAAAAGAAACCAAATTGCCATACTATATATACTTAGAAGAATCTATTTTAAGATTTTAAAGGAGTAAGTTAAAAGATTAATACTTTATTAGCTTAGAGTGGAGCAGAGAAACCAACTTCACAAACTTGTACACATTTTGCTTATGTGTCAATATACATGAGTTCCTTTTTAGGGTGAGCTTACTGACAGCGGAGTAGGTAGGTAACAACAGAATTATTAAAGAAATATGACTCAATTCAGAAAAAACAAACATGGAAGACAAAATTCAACCAGACCGACTCAGAATTTACACTTTGAAACTGGATGGACGGTGTCATCTACGTATTACCTTATATACAAGATCAATAAACAAAGATTTAGACATTGATGGGTGTGCATCATCCGCTATCTGTCTAGCTTTCATAGAAATTATAATTTAACATTAGCAAGGTGCCATATGATAACCAGTTTCACAACATCAGCAAAGTGACATGTTATTTACAAAAGATCAACAAAATGGGTTGATTATGAACATAATCAGGTTTAAAGGCTACTCGTATATCTAATGAAAACTTATATCCTTTCTGACCCTTCGACTAATAATTCACTCCCTATAAATTCAAGTGGGTTTTATTATAAGGCATGATTGAATGTTTGGAGCATGTTAGCCATGTTTATGATAATATCAACTACTTAAATTTCACTGAAACTAACTTCACATCAAAAGATTTATATACATTTTACACATTAGGCAACATCCAATATGATCGCCTATCTCAAATTCTACCCCTTCAAGTAGACATTAACTTCTCTTTCAACCATAAAATCTTGTCACATGGACCCACAAAATTAAGTTATTAAACAGCCAGTACGAATAAAGAACCCAATTTTCCAATTTACCCGACACGAATTGCAAAAACCCTGCATCAAGAACCATAAACTCTTGGCAAAGATAAGACAAATACGTAATAAACACACAGGCAAATCATCAAACACCTTGACTACAAATAGTTATATCTTCAATTTCCCACCAACGAATTGAATATCGATTGTCTGAAGGCCCCAAAAGTAACAGCAACATCTTGTTGCCTTCTTTTATGTAATATTCACATCAAAATTTATATCCATTTTAAATATAAGCCACAAGTATCTGATATAAAACAGTAAAAGTAGTAATCTTTTCTTCTGGATACAAACACCATAAAAATTCACTAACATCAGAGAAACAAAGAACAAGAAACACCATCATAATTCCATAACCAACACCCACTAAAAATATCACCCAGAATTTACCAAATTAGCGTACAAAATCAATAATTTGCAGAGTCATTCAAGAATCACAGGGCTCTGTTGTTTTTGAAAGAAGAAAAAAAAAAAAGAAAAGGGGGAAACAACAAGACTTACATATTCGCAACATAAAGAAGATTACATTACATAATTGTTAGGAAAACCCTTTACCATGAATGAACAAGTAAATTACATAGTATAAGAACAAAGTGAAGGATTAAAAGAAGAAGAAATTGACCTTTGTAAAGGGTTTCGATGGTTGTGAAAGAGGCGGCATGCAAAGCGTAATTGGGTCGATTCGATAGTGTTAATTCTAGCACTGCTGTGGTTTCAAATCACCGATTATTAACATTATGATTATGATTATTATTCGTGTATCGGTTATGTTACCGGAAAATCCAACGTAACCGACGACTCGAACCCCCTCTGCATCATTGTCTTGTACTGTACAACATGTCAATTCAAATGCTATTTTATCTATTTATTTTTTCTAATTTTATTTGCTATTTTTCTTAAGGTTAAGACTTAAGGTTGTAAATGTAACTTCACTCTCGTTTAATGGCTAAGAGATTAGTTTCTAAAAACAAATTATTCGTTATCTTTGATGGAATAAACAAAATCAAATTAAATTTTATAGTTATAATGTTTATTCCATGGTAAGAGATTTTTAATTTAAAACTTGTTAAAAATATCATGATTACGGGAAATATAAATATCGTTTTTCTACACGCAAAAATGTTATCATTATTCAATGGGAGTTGTTATATACTAAATAGAAAACCGAATTAATACCAATGGACGTTTGGCTCAATGGTATCTAGGTGTCCTGGTGATTGATTGGTGATTTACTTCCTTTGAGGTTGAGGTTTAAATATTGTTTTACTAGGTTAGTATCATGTATATTACACGGGTTGAATTAATAAAATAATAAATAATTAGTAATAAAAATTTATGAATTATAAAATCATGTTTGAAGATAAAATATGATTATAATTATATATGAATAGCTATTTCAAGTAAATAATCAATAAATAGATTATAGACAAATAGATATATAGATAAATAGATAGTCTAGAAACTCATTTATTCAACGAATTATAATTAATGATAAATACGAGAAGTTACAGTACGATATTTTAATATAAGATATATATAAAATTATATATACGTATTTGTTCAAGAGATAAAATAATTATACTATTTTTAAATATTATATCTAAATAGTTTTATTTTTAAATATTTGTTTTAAGATTTTCTTATAAAAAAATATTATTTAAAAAAATCTTGTTTATTAAAACTCAAGTTTCTAATTATTTTGGTTGTTTTAATAAAACTACTTTTAGAAAATTCTATATTTTTTATAATTATTTTAAAAAAAGACTGATTTAAAATATTTTGTTAAAGATTTTAGAAAATATATGAATTTTAATTTTCTTAATTAAAATTATTTTTAAAAACGCAGTGTGATTTAAAAAAATGTAGATGAGAGAGAAAAATGTATCAATTGACCAAATTAATTTTTTATGAAAAAAGATAAATTGTTTGAGTGTTTAAATTACTTTAATACAATTTTGAAGGGAAAATAAAATAAATATGTTTAAAAAATGACAAGTGTCAAAAAGGTTGTTTAAAAACATGACAAGTAACAAAAGAAACTTTTTTTATTAATATGTATAGATGGAGATTAAGTGGATTCAGGGCTAGAAGTATATTAAAAGCAGTTCAGAAAATAATAATTATACGAAAGCTAAACTGATTTCCGTGTAAACCATATATATTTATGTGTGATTATTGGGTTTATGTGTGATATATAAAGTGATAGTTTCTCTTTGTCATATATTTTTATGATCATAATTAACAAATGTTTATATAGTTATCCTAATACTTTGTTTAAAATTGGTGTTGTGTTTTAACCCATCCTTCATTTTAATGTTGTATAAGTTTATGTAATTAAAAACTACTTAGAAATTATCATGAAGAAAGAAAATTACAAATTCATATTCTAAGCATCATATATGAACAATTCTTCTGCTTTTAATAGAAGTTGTCAAATAGAAATTAATCTCTCAGAATCGTATAAATCATACAAAAATATGCAGTTACATGTTAAGTGGATATAAAATGATTATATAGCCATAATTTATAATTTTTCCTTTCTTATTATATCCAAGGGAGCTAATATACAAATACTAGGTTAGTATCCTGTGTATTACACGAGTTGAATAAATAACACAATAAATAATTAGTAATAAAAATTTATGAATTATAAAACCATGTCTAAAGATAAAATATGATTATAATTACATATGAATAGCTATTTCAAGTAAATAGACAAAAGATAAGTTATAGATAGATAGATATATAGATATATAGATAGTCTAGAAACTTATTTATTAAACGTATTATAGTTTGTAATAAACACGAAAAGTTACAGTACGATATTTTAATATAAAATATGTATAAAACTATATATAGTACTTGTTCAAGCGATAAAACAATTATACTATTTTTAACTCTTTTATCTAAATAGTTTCATTTTTAAATAATTATTTTAAGATTTTCTTATAAAATTTTATTGTTTATTAAAAACTCAAGTTTCTAATTATTCTCGTTATGTTAATAAAACTACTTTTCGAAAATTTCATATTTTTTATAATTATTTAAAAAACGGACTGATTTAAAATATTTTATTTCAAAAGGTTCAATGTTTTAGAAAAGATATGAATTTTGATTGTTTTAGTAAAATTTATTTTTAAAAATATAGTTTGATTTTAAAAAATTATAGATGAGAGAGAAAAATGTATCAATTTATCAAATTAGTTTTTATGAATAGAGAGAAATTATTTGAGTGTTTAAATTACTTTAATACTCTTTTGGAAGAAAAAAATTAAGTATGTTTAGAAGAATGACAAGTGTCAAAAATATGATTTAAAAATATGACAAGTGGCAAAAAAAACATTTTTTTATTAGTATCTATAGATTAATCATACGGTTATCATAACTTTTTGCTAAGAATTAGTATCAGTAACTTTAGATTAAGTCATTCTCACAACTTTCAATTCTTTTCTAAATATGTTTATTTTCCCATGACTTAGAATTTTATATCTTTAAAGATAGTTTAATATTGAATTGTTTACATCTTTTACAGATAAATATCATTGACAATATAGAGGCAGATTTTTGGTTTACTTTCAAACAATGAGATAATTAAGATATGTAAGTATGAGTAGTAGTGATAGTTAATGCTGTTAAAAATAAAATAAATATTAAAAGTAAATCATGAAGTATGATGTTACGCATATTTTATTGCAAAAGTAACCTATGGCATTTATTACCTGTAATAAAAGAAAGTTTTGTGATGTTACATGTTAACATATTAGGTATTTTTATTTTTATTTCTCCGTCTCTCTCTCCTAATAAATGTTAAAAGTATATATATAGTAATATATTATTTAAACCATTTAAATTTAAAAAATAAATATTGTAAAATTTTAAAAACTTGATATTATAATGAAAAATACACTTTAAAAATATATGACGTGATTTTTTTTAATACGAAGTATTTAAATACATTTTTTCTAAGTTTCATAAGATAACTATTTTTACAAATAAAATTAAAAAAAGACCAGAATGTTTGAGAAAACAATTAAAAAAACAATCTTATAAAATGAAATTATAAAATGATATTATATATTGTTGTTTTTACTTGAATTATTTATATATTTCTAACTCAGTCATATCTTATTTACTAATACCATTTATAATTTTTAAATTTTAGTTATAAATTATTTCATATATTATTTAATCAAGTCGTGTATTATACATGATATTATACTAGTACTCTAATATGTACCACAACATAAAAGTGAAATGTTAAAAAACATAGTCAAAATCTAAGGTAAATTACGAAAATGATCACTTGATCAAATCTAATTACTAAATTAACCGGTTAAAAATGAAGTTTATTAAATAAAATAGTCAATCTTATCGCTCCACGTGTCCATCCCTCGCTTACGTGGCGAGAGATTATGGGAATCCTTTGCCTAGAAAAATGTGTCAGCGAGGGATTATGTGAATCCCTCGCCCACGTGTACATCATCGCTAACTCAATGAGGGATTATGGGAATCCCTCACCCAAAATAAAAAAATGCCCTCCCTCGCCCATACTTAAAAATAAATATATATGTTTTTAACAAAAAATACGTATTTTTAATTATTTATTGTTTTTAAATACATAAAAAATTAATTTAATTTTATTTTCACCTATATAATACAATGTTTACCCTTAATAAAATTATCAAATCTTACATTTTTCTCAACCTTGTTGTTATTTTTTCCTTAAAATTCTCTCAAATCAGAAAATATTAGTTAATATCATACTATACGGTGGTGGTAAATGTCATTTTGTAAACGGTGTTGAAAACTATCTACCATTAGAAGGTAAATATGTGGTAAATGACATTGGTAGATACTCTTCAACACCATTTACAAAATGTCATTTACCACCACTGTATAATATGATTTTAATTGACATTTTCTTATTTGAAAGAACTTTAAGAAAAAAATAACAACAAGGTTGAGAAGAATATAAGTTTTGATAACTTTGTTAAGGGTAAACATTGTATTATATAAGTGAAAATAAAATTAAACTAAAATTTTAAGTATTTAAAAAACAATAAATAATTAAAAATACAATTTTTTTGGTAAAAAAACATATATATATATATATATATATATATATATATATTAAATTATAGGCGGGGGGAGGGG
>BJCM01085781.1:0-22744 GCA_018326385.1 Flaveria bidentis
CCCCAATTAGGTTTGAATCCCTCAAAATGAGGACCGATATCGTCAAGACCAACAGCGGCCTCATCAACAATACAAGGATTGATGTAGATGTCATCAAAGTCATAAGGATCGATATTAGATGGCCACACTCATTCGTCCATTGATCACCCTCACCGATGGTGATATGCTACCCCCTAGAGGATGAGTTATGAGTTTTGATGAATTTGTCTATTTATTTTATTCTAGGATGTAATATATGCTAGCTCAAAGTTTTAAAATTACATCTTTACTATATTGTTTTTCTGCGTGCTTAGTATGTGCTAATCATCATAATTATTCTAGGATGTAATACATGCTAGCTCAAACTTTTAAAGTTACATCTTTACTATATTGTTTTTCTGCATGCTTAGTATGTGCGAATCATCATATTTGCTAAAATGGCTAACAGATAGGATATTGCAAGTTAAAAAGATCATGAGACATAGTAAGTATAGATATGCTTGTTAGTTAAAATGGCCATCGCGAAAACTAGATAACTAGAGCTTTTTTTCCAATAAATAGAAACATAGTGATTACTAACGTTGCTTCATTTCACTATCCTACCATTGTCTTCCCAAACCATGCTTACAAAAACTCATTTTTGATATCTTTCAAGAACTTAAGTACATGAAGCATAGTAGGCCGATTAACAGGATTTTCAGATAAGCAACGGGCAGCAATCTGAACCGTCTGAAGCATTGCAGGCTTCGAGTTACTGTTAACAACAGTTGGATCCAGCACATCAACAGCCTGACCTTTCTTGATCTTATAGCAAACCCATCCTACCAAATTCCCACCTTCAACATCTTTAAACTCTGGACCCGTTGGCTCTTTTCCGGTCACTAGTTCAAGAAGAATCACTCCAAAACTATACACATCACCCTTGGTAGTCGACCGCCAACTCTGACCATACTCTGGTGGAATGTAACCAAACGTTCCAGCAAGATCAGTACTCACGTGAGTCTCACATGCACTTATCAACCTTGCTAGCCCAAAATCAGCAACCTTTGGGACAAAATCTTCGTTCAGTAAGATGTTACTGGCTTTAATATCTCTATGAATGATATGGGGAATAAATCCATGGTGCAAAAAGGCTAACCCACGAGACGCACCCACTGCAATCTTGAAACGTTTGGCCCACGTCAAGATTTCCATGTCTCCAGTCCGGTTTCTTAGCCAGTGATCCAAACTACCATTAGCCATATAGTCATATACAAGCAGTTTCTCTTCACCAAAAGAACAGTAACCGAGCAGTGATACAAGATTTCGATGCTTAACTTTTCCCAGGGTTTCCATTTCAGCCAAAAACTCACGTTGGCCCTGTGACTTCGCTTGGTTCAGTTTCTTAACTGCTACAATCTTTCCGTTTGGTAGTTGGGCTTTGTAGACTGTACCAAATCCACCATCACCAACAACTTTTGATTTACAGAAGTTGTTGGTGGCTTGTAAAATGTCTGCAAGAGTTAACTTCACGAGGGGTTGTTCAAACATCGCTACATTAATACTTAATGATTCCTTTGACCTGCTGCTACTCAAAAGATACAGATTATGATCAGCCGGACTGCTGTTGTTCACAACAGGATATTCACAATCAGACTTCTTGATTCTGTGAATTCGCTTTATCACCACAATTGTTATAAAAACAGTGATTACTAAAGTCAAAATAGCAATTGAAGCCAATGACCAAATGTTAATGAATTTTGACCCCCTGCGAAAAGTGGTACCTGGACACTGCAAACCGAGAATCCCACCACATAACGCTCTGTTGCCGGATAATGAAACTCTCGATGTATTCCCACAAATTCCGATCCTTGGAACCGGGCCTTCTAATCTGTTTGCGGTCAAATCCATGTGATTTATATTCAAAACACTGCAAAGACTATCAGGAATTCGACCAGAAAACTTATTATTTGAAAAATCCAAATACTCAAGCTCCATCAGATTTCCAACCCCCCATGGAATTTCACCAGTAAATGAGTTCCCATGAAGATCCAAAGAACTCAAATACGAAATATTGCCTAAAGATTGAGGCAATACACCTGAAAACAGGTTATCACTCAAATTCAAGATTTCAATCCGCCACTCGGTTAAACCAACAAATAGCCCATCAAGAGAACCAGATATCTGGTTACGCTGTAGAAACAACCCCACAAGATTCACCATGTTTGACATTGTTGAAGGAAGTTCACCCTGGAGAAGATTATTGCTTAAATCCAAATGGGTCACCCCAGTTAACTTCCCAAATGTAGAAGGAATCAAGCCCGACAGACGGTTACCTGTCAAATTAAGCTTAACCAAACTATGAAGTTGGCCTAATTCAGCTGGTATGCTCCCAGTGAGGTTATTATTCTGCAAATACAAACCTTGAAGTTTCACAGATTGGCCGAAATCAGCAGGTAAGCCACCCAACAACAAATTGTTGGATAGATCTAAGGTTGTGAGGTTGGTTAACTTTGTGAGAGATTTCGGTAACTCACCAGAAAGCATGTTATCATTGAGCAAAAGATCCACAACAACCAAACAGTTGCCTAGTTCATCAGGAATTGAACCAGTCAACTGATTATGTGAAAGATCATACAGCCCATGGTGCTGAACAAAACTCGAATCAGGAATACCAACCTCCCTAAAGTACTTTGAATTGTTCGAAGAAGGAATAGCACCCGAAAGATCATTATTCGAAAGAACCAAGCATTGTAACTGAGATAAACCAGTGATCTCAATCGGAATCGATCCGTTGAATCTGTTCTTACCAAGATCCAATGTAGTAAGAGATGTGCATCTCCCAAGTTCAACAGGAATAAAACCAGAGAAATTATTAGAATTAAGATTAAGAACAGAAAGCGAATCAAGGTTTCCGATTTCTTTGGGGATATCTCCTGTCAATCTGTTGTTACCAAGACTCAACCTTTGTAGTGTAACAGACGCCCCAATTTCTTTAGGAATATTACCCTCCAACTGATTGTTTGCAGCAGAAAACTCCATTAAACTCAACGACTTCCATAAACTAACAGGAATCGAACCATTTAACAAATTGGAATCAAGATCAAGAACCATCAATGGAAGCTCAGAGAAGTAATCAGGAATAGATCCAATAATCTCGTTTTCAGACAACACCAACTGAGAAAGATTACCACAACCCATAAACGTATCCCCAATCACACCCGAAAGCAGATTACTTTCGATATCAAGATCCGCTAATGAAACCACATTGCAGATTTCCTTGGGCACAAAACCAGTTAACAAATTATTGCTCAAACCCAAAGAATTAAGCATTGTGCAATTACCAATTTCCGGTGGAATACGACCGGAGAACTGGTTTCCGGACAACAAAAGTGAGTTTATTTTGTCCCATTTACCAACCCAAGACGGCAAAGGACCCGAAAGCTTATTATTTTCGGCTGCAAACGACAGTAACGGAAGCTGTGAAATCTCTTCGGGTAAAGACCCAGATAATGAATTGAAAGAAAGCACCAATGTCTTCAAATTACGACAGTTTCCGAGTTCACCAGGGATAGAACCGTTAAGTTGGGAGTACACAAGGGTTAAGATAGTCAAATTTTGCAATTGTCCAAATGATTTTGGAATAGAACACTTTAAAGGGTTGGAAGAAAGATCAAGTTTTGATAAAGATTCGAGGTTTGACATGGTCTCCGGCAACGGACCTTCGATTAAACAAGAAGGAGAATAAAAGTTCTGCAAGTTTTTCAGGTTGCCAATTTCAGGCGGCAGTACGCCGGAGAAACGATTGATACCGATGAAAAGGTCGGTGAGATTCAAAAGGTTACCAATTTCACGAGGAATAGGGCCAGAAAGTGTATTGTTTGCAACATCTAAAAAGACCAAATTAGTAAGATTTGTGAGAAGTGATGGAGAAAGAGAACCTGTTAGAAAATTGTTGCCGAGACCAAGTGATCGGAGTTTCGTAAGGTGCCCAATCTCCAGTGGGATGATTCCGGTGAACGAATTAGAAGAAATATCAAGAGACTCCAAATGTGATAACCTTCCAATGACTGAAGGAATCACACCAGAGAAGAAATTGGGTCCGAGCTCAAGGGTTTGCAACTGAGTCAACTCACCGAGTGCATTCGGTAACTCACCAGAAAGCTGGTTATCTCCCAAACTCAACACTTCCAAACGCCGGAGTTGGGATATTTTCTGAGGAAGTTCGCCGGAGAACTGATTAGAAGAAAGGTCAAGAACTACAAGGTTTGAAAGGGAGAAAAGAGAAATGGGAAGTGGGCCTTTGAGTGAGTGAGTTGAGAGAACGAGTGAAGTGACTCGTTCGTGTTGACAAGAAACACCTTCCCATTGACAGTGTGGGGTGGTAAGGTTCCATTCAGAGAGCAATTTGGGGTTCAAGAAAGAGTTTTTGAAAGAAATCAAGATGTCCCTTTCTGTGCTTTGATCAACAATGGCAGAATTGATGAGAAAGAAGAAGCTAGATAATATGCATAAAAGGTGAAGAACATTTAACCACATAGCCATGGAGAGTTTCAGAGCAAGTCAAAGAAGTAAAAGACAGCAGCTTTATATAAAAACGAACACTTCAATGGTGTTTTCTTGAAAACCCCACAAAGTTTTCTTGATTTTGCTAGCCAATGCACCTCATTTCACTTGATTTTGTAAAGATTATTGAGCTTTTATGAGAGAGAAGGGTTTGGGGAAGATGAAAGTGTTTATTGCAGAGATCAAGTATTTGTCTTGTGTGATGTGAACAAAACGTTGTCGTTTAGGATGGAGGGAAGGGGGGAAGTCTTTTAACATGTGTACTTTGAGTTGAGGTGGCGCCGGAAAGTGGACGGTCAAACGGATTTGGGTCTCCGATCATCATGTTGATTTGACGATAATAGCCCTAAAAGTGGAAGATGAATGAAAATACACAAGGGATATAGGTGTCATTTGACACATCATAAAACACACTTATTTTTGCAATGTTGATGAGGATGCTAGAAGTGAGAGGTCACGTGTAACTTGCTTTAAATGGAATGTGATTAGCGATGGTTCTATTCTAGAGTGATTATTATACCAGCAAATAGAGTAAAACATATATATTAATTAATAGTTTAATATTTGGCAGATGCGTGTATCTTAGAAGTTTCCATTCTTGTTAACCATTTGTGACGGTCAAGTAGTTTATAACTATAAAATATAAATCAACAAAGTATACGATTTCACTGATACAAAGAACCTGAAAAATATACTTTGTAATCATGAATATATAGTTATTAGAAAGTATATATAGCCATAAATACTAGAAAGTTGGCATATTAATTCTTTGAAACATATGCTACCATGTGAATTTTTGTCTCAAGGATAAGTAATTATTTGTCTTTTTATGTAACAAATTCTAAAGCACTCTTGTAGCATGTGCCTGCCATCTGCCAAGGAACCCATCAGCTGCGTAAGTATAATTGTGTACTATTATCTACAAATTTTAAAATCGTGGAAAATGTAGATTTTTTTACATGTGACAACAAAATACTATATATTAATGTGACTTAGAAAATAATACTTAATTGAGTGCTCAAACTATTAAAATTTGTTCTTTTCCTAAACCTTCTTATTTTTGTTTTGAGTCCACCACGTTATAAAATCTGTAGGTGTTCTTTCAAGCTTTTCAAGGAGTTTTAGTCATTTTGTTTAAGTCTTATATTCTTTAAAATGAATAAATCACAACCTATTTTTACGGTATTTAAACCTTCAATCCTCTAATCGCCTACTAACTATCACTTAAATGTCCTCTTTAAGACAGGCTTTCTAGTTTAAAATGCTAAATCGAGTGAATTTTTTTATAGCAAAACCTTATTGTACTGTATATGCTTAAAACAAAAAATAAATAGACTTGCTAATAATTATGCTAGAAAATGAAATAAGAGTTTCAGAAAAAAATTATTTATAACTGAAAACAGTTTTTATTACATATAAACAAAAATCGTTATGAATTCAAACTCTCAATATCATAACACAACTCATAATAATAGGTAAAACCAGAATGTTATAACAGGTAAAAGCACATTAACAAATACTTTAATTGCATGTAAGTATGAAAGCGTGAAACGGTCTAGCTTTAAAGTTATGGACCCTTGAAGATAATATAAATACATTCCAGCAACTCTACAATTCAGTCTTGTTGCCTTGTATCAAACATCAAAGATTCAAAGACTTTATCTCTATCTTTGTAGGCCTTTTAATAAATTAGAACGAAAAAAAAAATAAATATAGAACTTTCTAGAGCACTGTTAAAAGTTGAGGGGGCCTGTTCTAACAAGGGAGACTATTAAATAAGTGAAATTTTAAAGGTTAATGGCTATAGTCGGCCCCCGGTTGGTTATATTAATACGAATTTGATCGTGAGTATAATATTTCAGAGTTATACGTAGTATGTAGGTTAATTATATGTGTGTACAACACAAAAAATATGTATATGTTCGATGATTTACTTCACAGTCGTATTAGTTAAAGCTAATTACGATCTTTTAAAAATTTAGAAATATCTTAAGAAATTTTATACTTTTTACATATGGTCCTGTATTACTATCAAAGTATCCTTTTCAAATATTTCTATATATTTTATCGTTTAGCTACACATGTGTAGATATAATTAAATAAATTAACTTTGATCATATTTTTCTTTTTGAATTTCAAGATAGACAAACGGACATTATTTTTCACTCATTTTAAACATTATAATTGAACTAATTGAGAATATGAATACGGAATTTGAACGATACAATACAAAGATGATACAAGAAAAAATAAATTTATGAACAAGAATTACTTTGGTGACTCTTTATTTAAGAGTTATTTTAAATTATCAGGATATATCATCCATTACGTAAGAGCCTTATTTATAGTAGTTATAAGATTAACTAACTATAAATACCACACTCAACAAATATTAAGAAGTTACAACAAAGACCCTATACTATTACTTTCGAACGGAAAGAACCCTTTGAAAAATACCCTTAGGAAGATATCTAAAGTAAACCTCAAATCTCTTCCAAAATAAACATAACCTTCGGAAGATACAAACTAAACTTCGAAAGAACCATATTAAACTTCAGAAGTATACTCAATTCGAAAAAACACTTGTTTTGACTTTTATTACTTCACAGTTATTAAGTTTTCAAATGATACTAAACTTTACATGTCATGTTGTGATGTTCACAAGTCATTTGAAATTGTGTTTGATGACACAGTCTACTAGGTCGATAAAGAATTCATCTTACTTTCTAATACAATTTGAAATTGAATTCTTTACTTTTTATGAATTGCTAGTGGTGAAAATACAACCTCCTCGTTTTTTTTTCTTTTTTTTAATGACACTGCTCATGTAAAATGTTTATCAAGGAACGTTAATTTTTTGCAAAATAGTTAGGGCCAAGCAACATAAAAACCAATATCAAAACAACTGCATGCTACAAACAACAAAACATCTTCCGTTCAAAAAAATATAACAAAACATCACATTACCACTTTTACCAAGTAAAAAATTGAATATGTATAGGGCCAGGCAACATGAAAAGAGAGATCATGATGAATTAGACACGCACAACACAAAAATCACAAACGAATTAAGAAAACTAAATAATATGTTTAATAAAACCGAGGCATTATATCATCCAGACACAAAACTAGATCAATTACAAAACACGAGGAGTTACGAACACCACCCGCAAAACAGGAGAATCTGCACTTTCTTTTTCTTTTTTTTAATCACTTTAATTAGTAGCATGTATCTTGTCTGCACAAAATAAACATGCTGCACGGTTTTCTTATGCAAGTAGTTATAACTTCAACCCACAATTTATCATTTTTAGAATAAATATTACACAATTTATATGGAAAATTGGTGTAATTTTTCCTTTCAAACATTAAACATTTATCTTTGGTTCAGCTCAGTCCTATCATCTTGTTAGTGGCTGCCTTCCCCTAGTAAAATTGTTGTTCAAAATAATATATATATTAAACAAATTCATACAAATATTATTATCTTTTATTAATTTGACTGTAATTTATTTGAAAATACATGGAATAATGGTACTTTCACCTGCCCAGAAAAAATTAAATTAGGACAGTGCAATAACGTGTTGTAACAGCAATGGTAGCCTGAGAGAGGTCAGTGGTTTCTGAGAGTTCAGTTTTTTTGCTTTAAATATGCAAAGTAAAATCACAAATCTTTTGCCAATATTCTTTTTTAACTGACACAGTAAACAACAGAAATAATGGTGGTTGCACAATTATGTCTTACATTCAATTATTGTTCTTGTTTTCTTCTACTCCACCACTAACTTCTTTCGTTGTGTTTTGATGAATCTGAGAACCAAAGTTATTATTCGAGATGACTTTGGTACCGTACTTGGGGGATTAATGGGAGTCAGATCATTAACAAAGTAGATAGATGTCTAAGTTAACCGAAAACTATGCAAGCGGTCTTGATCCAAGTATCCAACAAAGCTAACTCAAACATATGAGTGAAAAGTATGTGGTTATGCAATGGATACACATTGTATGTTACCTATATATTGTTGTCAGTCAACATTTAGTTGATATTTAATAAAAAAGGGTTCTGTTATCATTTTAACAAATTTGATTATTGTTAAGTGTAGAGTCTAGCAGGGTCGGCTTTAGCGAAATCTAAAGTTTCTTTGGTACATTGGCAAAAGTTTGGCTCACACTCTAATTAACGCTAGATGTTTACACTAAAACAACATCGTTTTGATGAGTGTAGTGAGCGTGGGTAAACTGATGTTCTCTACCATTTTCTCAATGATTAAAATTACCAAGAGTGACTTCAATGTTAAACAAGGAATTTAATTTGAATTGTAATACAAACTAAATGATCTAAAGAGCATGTTTATATAACTTTAATTGAACACAGATCCTTTAAAACATGACTTATATAAACTTATATGAACAATAAATGTTTTAAGGTCAGATACAACTGGTAATCTGGTATAGTGGCATTTCGAACTTAGTTAACAGGCCTAGGCCCAACTAATGTTATACACAAATCTTTCTTGGAGTGGGACCTGATGCAATACGGGCTGGGCCCTTCTAAAATGGATTTGACTTTTGTACAAATACAATAGGCCTTTTGGTTTTGGATCAATTTCGAAGATCAATTGGTTTGATACTTTGCTGGATTAGGTTGGAGGTCATTCATCAGGAAGAGGACACCTGTCACACTTATTTGTGTCGGTTAAGAAAAATGAAAGTTAAAAAGAATAAAAGACAAACTAATGATGGACCAGGTATCATGCATTATGTTGTTTACTGTATGTACTTGATGCCTCTAATAAATGTCTAGAATTAACTACAAGCCCTCCACCTGGACTTAAAGAATCACATATTTCCTCATGTTTTCTAACTCTTTCCACGTCTGTCTATTTCAATCATATTATAACATTCCTTTATTCCATTTTTCATTTGTCGAATCCCTCTGTATTACGCACGTAACGCCCTCTGGCTAAATGGTACCAACATGTGCAGGAAAAGTGTTTATACAATGATTGGATTAGAGTTAATAACTTATTTCCTAAGATCATAGAACCTGACTAAAAAGTGGCCTAAACTTTCGTATGCGCTAGAGGTGCGGCACACTTGGTCTCCAGTCGTCATGGTGGTGATCAGGTCCTTCCAGCAACCGTCAGACTCCATGACTCACCACTAGACTCTAACTCAAGAAGACAACGCATTCTAATTCGCCTAGAACATATTTAGGATATTTTGGAGGTGGGAAAATGGAATGGGGAAAGAAAAGGCAGTACCTTTATAACTTTATTCTTGATTTGCAATGAATTCTTTTGCATCCAATAAGCTTTTGACATGATAACTTCCAGATTTGGTAAAAAAAGGTATGATTGACACAAACTTGAATATTGGAATGAATCTTTTTAGCTCTTATGATTAAGCCACACCAACACTTGTATTTCCATGCATCTGTGCTCCCATGGTTTTTGCCTATAAAAGGGCCCTTACACATTAATTCATTTACTAAATAAGAAGTGATTTTCTCAGTTAAATAGAGTACCAGGTGTATTAGCATGTCACTTATAATAGGGAGGGTGATCGGAGATGTTGTTGATCAATTCACGCCAAGTGTGACGATGGAAGTATCCTATAATTCCCATGACACCGTCTCTAGTGGCCATGAGCTGATGCCTAATCTCATTACTTCTAAACCTCATGTTCATATTGGTGGTGCAGACATGAGATCTTCTTATACTATTGTAAGTCTCTATCTCTATCTCTATCTCGTTACACCCAAAATGATCTATATATTGACTATATTGACTTACATATCCTCTACTACTTGAAGATCTTGACTGACCCGGATGCACCTAGTCCAAGTGATCCTTACTTGAGAGAACATCTCCATTGGTGAGCATCAATTAATGCTTCAGAGTTCAGATTCTCTCTCTCCCTGTTTTTCTCCCTATCATTATAGGATTGATTATAGTAAAATTATTATACTAACAGAATTCGAATAACTATTTGTTTCAGGATCGTGACAGACATTCCCGGCACAACTGATGCAACTTTTGGTACGCCATGCATGTACTATATATAATATATTAAATCAAATTTTACATTAGAAATGAACATATGATGAGCAATTTTAAATTTTGACACATAACAGGAAGGGAAATTGTGAGCTATGAAAAACCAAAACCAGTTATAGGAATCCACCGATATGTTTTCTTACTGTTCAAGCAGAGAGCAAGGAAATCAGTTAGGCCACCTGTTTCAAGGGATCATTTCAATACACGGATCTTCTCTCAAGAAAATGACTTAGGCTTACCAGTTGCTGCGGTCTACTTTAACGCTCAAAGAGAAAACGCCTCACGTAGAAGATAACTCAATTTTATACGTATACGCTACATATAGCCTGAATAAAAACTTTACTTTTCATCATGCATTATTCTTACTTTATCTTGTTTTATGATATGTAATTTGCTTCCTTATTATAAATAGATTTGTGCTATATAAGTTAGAGGTGGATTGCAGTGATGTTGTTCTAGTAATTTATATGATCAAAGGTTTCTGAAAAAGGGTACCATACGGGCTCTATGCCTCTATAAAGAATAAACTTGATTCATATTACTGAATGTTTGTTGTGTATTACAATAGACGGGAACTGTCTTAAATCTAGAATCTAGAATTGGTAATATAAGAACACGTTATTGGATAACTCCCAAACTCTTTACTATAAACCAAGAAAAATTACTCAAAACTTGATAACAACTCATGCATAACCTTAAACCTTGGCTACGTATTTATAGGGCAAAAAACTAAAGCTATTTGGTAATTAGGATTGCTAAACTTTAGAATCTAACTAACTTATTAGAATCCTACTCTACTACACTACTATTTACTAAATAATAGAAATTAAATAAATAATAGAAATTAAATATAACTTGACCGGCATGTCACTTAGATCCCTAACTTTACCGGCTTGTGAATCGGGTAATAGAAATTACCGCCAACACTATAAACCCTAGAAAAACGTAACTAAACCTTAACAATAAGATAACAAATAATATAACTAACAAGGCTATAAACCTAATTACTACAATTCAAATATACTAGAGTATAAATATGACGATGATCTGAAGTTCACCAAACCATTTAAGAACCCTAATTTGGTGGTTCAGATTCGCTACCGGAACAAGAGCGATTTGATTTTTGTTATCTAAATGAGTTCAATCGCAAAGTAAGACCTAGAACACAAGTCTATTAAAAGCAAATTGAGATGCAGATCATAAATTAATTGTGTTAACAAAATTGATTCATACAAGTATAGAAGCATGAAATGACATGATTAGCGGAGAAAGCAATTTTCTGTCGTAGTGAGTTGTGACGGTTACCAGCGATGAAGTGAAGAGGATGGGGATAAAGCTGACAAAAGTGAATTATATGGAAATGACATGAGTACAGGTTGGGCTACAAACATCGTACCTTCGACGATTCGGTGTCTCCTGCAATCGAGATTTATCTCCCGACGCCGACCACCGAACAGAGTCCCGTATTCCAGTCTCGTCGGGATCTTATAAGTGGAGAATAAAATACAAATTTGGTTACGGAGATCGGTATATATCGCAAGGTTTAGATTGAACACAAGACTTCCTTTTTAAGATACAAAAGCTCTAACAAACTAGTTTTATACCGGTCCGATTGCCGGGAACTGTAACATGATATGTCATTATGTAGGGATTTATTTTTAGAAATAGTCAATCATTAGTAAACAATCAACAAACAATTACGAAACAACCACACCCCAAATAGTTACATGTAATTGTAAAACATATTAAACATACCAAAGAGCCAAAACTCACCTACAAGAAAATACAAATACAGTATAAGAAGAACATTGCTTAAGGTCTTCACTAATTGATTATATCCTTATATGCATACCTCAGCAAGTAAGCTTACTCGGAAGAGTTACCAAAGAAACCGGTCTACAATTCTACATAAACAACATGATTAAGATATTGAAAAATGAATTCAACACATCATGTTATCATAAAAAATATAAACATCAACAATAATAACGAAATGCTGATCAAAGAAATATTAACAGTAAGAACAATGATACAAACATGGAAAATAGATATTTTACTCATGAGCCTTATTAAAATTTGTACAGTTAAATTAGTTATAGAATTAGATACTTTCATCTGATCATCTCCATTAGTGTACATAAAACAAAATACCTATGATTGTATCATGTGTGATAAATCGTAATACTGATAATGTATATAATATATAATATCAGTTATATGTCAACTAATGGCATCTAGCCATCTATATAAATCACTTCACACTCTTCAAACTTTGCACTCATACTAAGAGGACTTATAGCTAAATTATATGCATATGCTATGAGCTACAATGATCAAACAATGACTTGTAAAGAAAAACATTATCATTTGATACAAAAAAAATAATATAGAAGTATGGCATGCCGTTGATTATTTATTCAAAAATTTGAATTGGGTAAAAATGTTTACATGTCAATCCAACTTGTTTTGACCGGCCAACCAGCCCATCTTACCGTCTTTTGTTAAAAATGTTGAGACCAATGAATTAACTAACACCAAACACATTTGCCATTAGTAACACCAAGGGCCATACTGCTCGATCCTATATTTAAACACAAAACACGTTGCCATTAGTAAAATCATTAGCATTGCAATCAAAATGTTGCATAAAAAATACCATAATACCTACATATGGTTAATAATAAATCTTCTATTGCCAAAATCACAATAGTACCCTAAAAATAAAACATGAAAGAGGTTAAAGAACGCACATCCATATGCAAAACAAATGCAAGAGTGAAAATTTAAATGAGATTGTGTTGTGTATCAACAACATCACATGTGATTGCAATCTGAACTCTAAATAATTGCTTAAAATCACAAGAAACCCACTACCACCTTCAATTGATGACAACCAACTACTGACTGGTATCGATTGATCGAGAGGGAGACAAAGATGTGGCAGATCTACTAAGGTCGTTGATGGAGGTGGAGGCTGATGGTGGATTTAGTAAACAAAGAAGAAAGCAAGAGGTGTGTTCATGGAAGTTTGCAACTGTGATAGTTATAGAGAAGAAGAAAACATGAGAAACGGAACTGAGAGATAGTGGGAGCATCAGAGAGAAACCGTCATGACCCGCTGCTTCTAGAAATAATCTAGTAAATTAAAACGGCCAAGATATAATACTGCATACTTTCAATGGCTGAGATATCCGTAGGAGTTGGTTAAAATATTCTTAAGCAATATAATATATATAATATAATAAGCTAGCCTCACATTGACATAAATAAATAATAAATAAATAATATATGAATAAAAATATAAAATAAAGAAACAGATGTAAATGCAATGATTACTAAAAAATATACACATAAATGCATGATCCAGAAGGTAACACAACATGAAAAGAAATTAAATTAGAAAATAATTATAGTATAAGTTAATAACATACCCAAACTAAAAAGAATATAATGGTTAAATCTATGGTAATTTTTTTAAAAATTAATGAATGTATAAAAGTTATATTTATTTATAAATTATGGGGGAAATTATTTGAAAGTCAACAATTGTAATTTTAAATAGACAAGTATCATAAATTACTACTTTACCCACTTAAACTCTTAAGATGATAATATAAAAAGATTTTATCATCGCCCTTAAATAGTCAAACATATTATAATATATCTATAATAATAAAAAATGGTTTCTAACGACGCTTGTCAGTGGTTCATATTTTCTCAGTTGATCTTCCCTCCCAAACCCATATACCCACGCGGATTCTAATGAGAAACATTTCTGATTTATGAACAAGATACCTTATCGTAGCTCCATGATTTTAAGATTCCCATTATAATTAAAATACCTTCTTAACTTATCGTAGCATCCATGATTTTAAGATTCCCATTATAATTAAAATACCTTCTTAAAGTTAGTAAATTTCAATCGTTAGTCCATGATTTTTAGGATTTTAAATTCAAGTATTAATTTAGCGATAATACTATTCTGATTTATATTTTCCAAAATTAAAACCAGATTCTAGGTATTTAGTTTACATTACACAACCACATATAATTTAGCCACAACTACTAAGTCACACGCATATTTCATCTTCTTTCTTATCATTCTGAAAATTAAAACTCACACACAACCAATTTTGTATAAAGATATTGGAAACTAATAAATTATTGTGTAAAATATTCAGTTTGTATTATTACATATAATAATAATAATAATAATAGTTTAATTTAGTTGACGACAAATTTATTACAACTTTTTGTTTTCTATCGTTCTTATTGATAACCAGTGTAACACAAAAAGTGTAACCTAATATAGCATATATAAATGTAAAGTTCGATAAATTTTCCTTCTCTTTTTCACAAAGATCAAATTCTCTATCTGTATAATAGTAAAGTTTTAGATACGTGAACTTTTTAGTTTTTGTGTTTTAGTCATAAAAGTTTTGTGGGTTTTAATTTGGTCCTTTTTTATTTTCAAGTTATTTTAGTAATTAAAAATTATTTTTAATACATATTTATTTAAAATGCATCATAAAATATGTAAAAACTTTTGTTTATTCGAAATGTCTGTTAATTTTATTCTATTATATTGACGTTATTTTTCATTATTTTTTTCCTTGATGTCTTCAAATTCAAAGTCAAAGTGATAGTGATTACCGCTAGTATGTTTTTTGTATTTGAGTTTTTGTATTCAAGTTCGTGGTGCACTTACCCGCGCATCGCGGGCCGAATCATTTCTAGTTCAATTTAAATAAAAAGACAACTCATATATACTAGCATATGATATTAAAGTTAAGTGAATCTTATAGAAATGAAAACAATAAAATTAAAGTTCGTGGTGTACTTACCCGCGCATCGCGGGCCGAATCATTTCTAGTTCATTTAAAATAAAAAGACAACTCATATATACTAGCATATGATATTAAAGTTAAGTGAATCTTATAGAATGAAAACAATAAAATCAAATTGGAAACTAAGACAATAGTTAATAGCATAACCATGCACAACGTACCATTGACCCTATGACAATGGATGCATAATCGTTCGTTTTTAACTCCGACTTTAACCCTAGACCATAAGACTTGGTTCAACCACTCTCTTATACACTTAATATCGACTAGATTGAACAACCTCTTTGATTCCCACAATTGTTCGTGACACGAGATCATTTATTGTGTTGATGGTCTCCATGGTGAGGTTTGATGTAGGTAGACTTGGTAGCAATATTTGGAACCCAACAGTCACCATGGAACCATGTTCACCACTTGGTGCACCACCTTCACCAAATCCCGGAACAATACATAACCCTGATGGCAAGAGAGCCACAGAAGAAGTGTCGCCACCGTTCATCACCACGGATACTGTCGGGTGATCCACGGTCGCATAGACAATGAGCGATCCCGTCATATCACTCGTAGTCTCCTGCAGCACCATAATCTGATTGTCTTGTCCCGGTGTCTTAATTTACATGCAGAAAACCAAAGAAGTACTTAGATAATGAGCATTTCTTTATATATATGAAGTAACTTAATAACTTAATTTATAATCTTACACTAGAATTTAAAATCGAGATGCTGTTGGGGCTGGTTTCATCTTGTCCCAATGGGAAATGGATCATGTTGTCTGTAGCAATCCTACGGCATACCATGTCCCATACACACCTCAAGTCTTTAGTTAGCAACAAATCAAACAAGTGCCGATGTTGTGCGTGTATCCAGACCGAAGAGGTTGCGCTCGCGATTACTCCCAACGGTTCTCCAAAGCCGCTTATGCATTTGCGTGCCATGATCCTTGGTCTTCCCGGTGCATCCGAGAGCAAATTCCATTGTTGACCATCAGTCAAACAAACCCCAGCACAAAACATACTTATCATGCGTTGGGCAAGAGATTTTAAGCTTATTTTTGTATCTAGTAACAAATGGTTGTTAAGAGTGGGTGACATCGTGGCTCTTAGGCCCTCGCAATGCCGCAAAAGTGCACTAATCCATCTTTGTGCACCAAAGCCGACCCCGGATCTAATTAACTGACGATACTGTTGGTGGACTAGTTGTTCCTCATATTCTGTATGTTCAATCCAGGTAACCTGCACATACCATAATTGTAAATTATATCACAAGTAAATCTTATTGTGATAAATTCAAATTTATCACATTTTTTTATTATTTATTTCCTTAGTTTATTACAAAATTGTCCCCAAGAAAGGCGTCACGCCTTTAAAAATGGAGGCGGAGTCTACTTTTAAAGACATCAACGTCGGGGACAATTTAGGGGAGCGTAAACTCAAATAAACATAATAGGAAACACACATTCTAGGAACTTTTCTAAAGATTATATATGTACTATATATACACCTTTGAGAAACCATTAGGCATATCATGGAGGATACATCCAGAAGGACACCTTCTTGCTGTTATGAGTCCATCCATTGCAGATTCAGTGGACAAATCAGCCACAATCCATACCCCCTCCGCTTGTTGTTTGACGAATCGTATAAACTTCACAACCCGAACTGGCACTAAAGACGAAATGAGTTGAATTTCGGCTTTCATCTGCAAAAGTTTTGATCTTTTAGCATTGCTTAAATTTTAA
Organism: Flaveria bidentis; assembly: GCA_018326385.1. NCBI lineage: Eukaryota > Viridiplantae > Streptophyta > Magnoliopsida > Asterales > Asteraceae > Flaveria > Flaveria bidentis. The sequence goes on from BJCM01085781.1 coordinate 17,169, forward strand.
GAATGTTAATTTAAATAGAGTTAATGAAAAAAAGGAATCCAAGAAGGTTTACTAGTTGGAGAGCACCATTTCTTGAACCTCCTACACCATTAGAAATCACTTCAATTGTAGTACAACTTCCAATAACGCCCACAAACATTTCTCTCCATTGATGCTGCACATATGTAATCATGTTTTAATTTGTATAAGTTAATAGATTCTTTGTATTCTATTACACTAACAAACACTAAAAGAAAAATACATATTACCGCATTCAGTAATGCTTCTACAAGGGCGGCGCAAGTCATCGACACCACGCCGCTAGCCCTTGTAGCCTCGGATACAAATCCAAGCGGTTTTGGGCCAAGGCAAGGAGGGAAAGCCCTAGCATATTCTTCAAAGTTAAGTATTTCTCCTCCACCTTCCATGTTTTTACTCCATAGTGGAGCATTGACTACCCCAAGCTTTAATAGCTCTTCCATAGCACTTGATGCCCTCTCAAGATATCCATTCCTTTGAATGGGTGTGTCAAAGCCCATTTGTGACTGGTTCGCGATTGAGTTTAGAGTACGAATATCGTAGCTTCCTCCTGCGAGTGACGGGGGCTTACCTAACAATTGATTGAGGATAATGGTCATGCTACTTAGCTCCTCCTTCAATCGCGCGTTCTCTATCAAGAGTTTGTGTTCATGAATGGATCGGTCCGGTATCATTGCTTGATCACCACATCTGTTGCAAAGGGGGTTCTTTGAAGCTTCTTGCATTGCTAAATTCTCAAGCCTAAGTTGATCGTTCTCTTGCTTGAGTATCGCATTTTCATGGCGCTCAGTTTGAGTCTACACAAATATAGTTAATGACTTTTTATACCATTTAATTATGCACATATTAATGTCGAATGTTTATATATCTTAAACTGCAATATCTAGAACTTTTACGCATCACTACCCGGCCACCATGTTTATACACTTTTAATTTTTTCAAAACCGGACGTCTTACCAGTCCACTGGTCGGATCGGTTCAACCGGTCAAACCGTATATAAGAACCGGATAAAATTATAATGATTTTTTATAAATATATGTAATAATTACAAAAAAATAAAAAATTATATAAAAACCGGTTCAACCGGTCTGACCACTGGTTCAACGTTAAACCGGTTTTAAGCATCGAACCGGACCGGATTGGCGTCCGGTTCTCGGTCCAACCGGTCGGACCGGCTGGTCCAGTCCGGTTTTCAAAACCATGCTACCCGTAAACAAAAAACATAATTTGTTTTAAAATTTCAGTTATATCTTTTAATATATCATGTTTAAAAATTTTTGAGATTACAATTGTAGTTGTTGTGTTTTTTAAATAGTTTAGTATAAATTTTTTGTTGAACCGATATGTATTTTAAAAGGTATAATAAGTTAATGCGTAAATGTATAAGTTGTTACGTAAAATCTAGTTATTTGGTGTTGTATATTTTAGCTTAGAAAAAATATAATAAACTTTTTTAAATTATCACAAGAATAACAAAAATGATAAACACGTGTTGAATGTAAAATATCATTCCGCCGCGCAGACACTCTTCGGATGTTGTTAAACATATGTACTCTCTTACAAGCATGATGAACCCACCTTAATAAAAAAATGATTTCAAACGTTTAGGCACACAATAAAACTTATTATCAAACATTACCTTCAATTGAGTTCTTCTATTCTGAAACCAGAATTTGACTTTTTTCATTTCGATGTTGAGTTTTCTTCCTATTTCCATCCTTTGTCGCTCGTTAGGGTGAGGGTTCTTCTTAAACAAACTATTACCATAAAACAAAACAAAACAAAATAAAATAACCATGCATCAACTAAACATTTGGTCAAGAACTCAACATTTGGTCAAGAATTAGAAGGGAAAGTGAGCATATGTTACTTTTCGAGTTCTTGAATTTGATATGGTGTATGTCGATTATAATGGACCCTGCGCGAACTCGAGGAAGCACCGCCACCATGGGTCTCTTGTTCGTCACTAGATGCGAGTTCAAAATTCTCATTTCCATCTGATGTGGTTGTCGCAGGTGCTTCTTCTCTGTTGGCCCTCTGATCACCAGTTCCTTCAACACTTTGCCATGAAGAATCATGTCCTGCAATGCCTTTCATTTTGGCTTTTGTCTGCAAAATCATCACCGGTGGTTAATCAAATCCAAGGGAAATGCATTTATAGGCCATTGGACATGAGAAGTGAAAGTATTTTAGAATCCATCACTACCCGCCACTAATAAAGGTTACTGAATTTATAAAAAAAATTTAAAAAAACAACTAATTAAAGATAAATTTTTTTTGAAGTATAAAAAATAGAATAATTAGATCTTATAAATCCTTTAAGGAATTTTTGTTGTTGAAAATTTTATAACGAACGACCAGGCATTTAATAAAATTTTCTTTTGACTTTATATGTTATGATCATGGAACGAGAGAAATATGCAATCTTTAAATTAATATATATTATTTATTTCATTTCTATCTATGGCTTGTTACAAAAAAAAACATTTTCTTCGAAGTTTAAAATGAATGTTGTAATCCTCAAAGTCCAAAGCTCAAAGCTCAAAAATTAAATTTAACAAATAATCTAAACAAATAATTTTACATAATGCTGAATAAAACACAGAAGGAATATACTTATTGAAAGTAATCAATTAACGAAAGAGCTTTCTCCAGAATTCTTTTGATCAACAAGAGAGACCTCTAAGATGAGTTATGCGAGTGAACAGAACATTTATATATAAAGCAACGGAAGAAAAAACAAAAAAAAACTTGTTGCTTCCTTAAGGATATAAATAGAAATATCTTAATCGCTAGTAAGAATCTTATTTTAATATATTTATGAATTATGATCAAATTTAAATTATCTCCCTTTTAGTACCAACTTTAAATTTTGAGATTGTTCAATGTACTTCTCGCCATGAAAGTATTCTTTTAATAAATCCTCATTTTAAAGAATTATAACATTTGACTCAATCTAATTAGTCAAACATTTTAATGTAGAAAAATCTCAAAATATTACCTTAACTATTACAAGAGAAATAATCTAAAGTCACTAATGTATTTTTCTCACGTTATTGTAAGGTTAATGGTATTATCTCAACCTCTTAAACGAATTTAGAGTAATTTATGTACGTATTAGTTTTTACAATTATATTATATTCTTGACCAATTAGATTAAACCAAATCTAGCAATTCTTACAAAATAATATTTATTTATATCATTATATGTAGGGATAAGGTGATTGATAGAAATAATGAAAACAGAGGATCGATTACATCCCAAAATACATATATAGGATATACTGTTATTAAAAATTTCAATCCATTGATACATTCATAGATGTTCGTATATAAATTAAATATATATTCCATTATTTTTCCCAGAAAATTTATACTTATATAATATTAATATAATAAGAAATATGTGTATGAATGAGTTGGGATTTCTTTATTACGAAACATATCTATCAATCTATCAATACTAATAGAAGAAGATTTTTATATGTCATTTGTCACAATTATAGAGCTTTTAATTTTTATTTTCCCGTTTTTCTCTCCTAATAAATATCATATTAACTACAAATATATTATTTAATTCTTTTCAATTACGAATATATATATATACATATATATATATATATATATATATTAAAAAAATTCTTTCTACAAATGCAATTTGTAAGGAAATAATTTTTTATATAATAAAAAATTTGTTCAAAAAATTATCAAACTTTTAACAAACATAATATATTTTAAAACATGTGGGTTTTGAAAATAAAATTCTTATGAAACTAAAGTAATTAATTTTCAATGTTATAATAAATAAATTATTAAAAATGGCACTTTTTAAGAACGGTTTGTTTTGAAACAATTTGTTACCTACGTAATGTCAATCATATCTTATATCAAATGATTGTTTTATAATTCATTAATTTTTATTAATAACTATTTAATATTTTATTTATACAACACGTGTATTACACGGGATACTAACCTAGTCATATATATATATATATATATATATATATTATAAGAATTGTAGTATTTAAAAAAGTCGATCTTAATTGCTAAAATATACATGAATCTATAAACAAATTGAAAAATAACTAAATCCCTTTAAGAGGTTTAAGATAATATCATTGATGTTAAAAAAATATAGTAGGAATATACATTAATGAGTTTGATTATTTTATTTTTCTTAAGACGTGAGGTAACTAATTTATAAGATATTTTTTTATATTCAAATGTCTGACTAATTAGATTGGCTCAAATGTTATAATTTTATGAAATAAGACTTGTTTCTTAAAAAGGAAGTCAAAATTATTTTTACAACGAGAAATACATAGAAGAACTCAAATTTAAAGCGGATGCAAAAGAGTGATAATTTTAATTTGATTGTTAATCTATTGAAATAAGATTTTCAACAACGTTAAGTTATTAATGTTTACACCCTTGAATAAACAACAAATTATCTTTCTTTTCTCTTCTGTTGCTTTATGTATATGTTTTCTGTTCACTTACACCATTCATCCTAGAGGTCTCTTTTGTTAATTAAATTAAATGGGTTCTAGAGAAAAGCTCTTCGGTTTATCTTTGTGTTTTATTTGGTAGTTGTAGCATATTTTTCTACATCTATTTGTTATTACAATTTTAAGTTTTAGAAATGTAAAGCTAGATATATCATATATCTAAAAGTTGTTTAAAAACTTCATCTTTGTATATTTAAAATTAAACATAGAATTATTCTCCTTTGCCAGCTTCAAATATGATTTTTTTTCTATAACGAGTATATGCATTAAATTTCTATCATTTTTTTCATTAACTACACATGCAATTACAGCTTATTCAATCTTTTATTTAAATAACATTAACTATTTGTTTTATGTAAATTGCTTAACTGTAAAGAAAAGAAAAAAAGATGCGTACAGTGAATTAGAGTAGAAAATCTATCGTATTAATTTTTTTCTAATTGTTACATGCTTATTCTGATTTTTATCTTTATCGTCTTCCCAAATATGACCGTTTTCCTTCAAATTTGTTGCAATCCAAAATATTTCGTTGACTGCATTTATGTACTATTTGAATCAGAACAAACTATATCATCGGTTTTACACTTGTCATCTAAACAAAAATATTATTTTCAGAATTTTAAAAAGATTTCAATAAGACTAAGATGTAACATCATAATCTAAGATAAATACATTAAATGCATAGTAACAGCAACTAAATACTATGAACTTAAACTTATTTATCTACAATTAACTTAAACTTAGTTTTAAAATATAATAGAATAAAATAATACATATGGGGTATTAGGCTAACAATGATTTTGTTATAAATATAAATATAAGGTGTTTGTGTGACGGTTTGAATTTATTTATGATATGACACACATATAGGTACTAACAATTTTATTATAGATCTATTGGGTAACTGTGATACGTTATTAACAAACAAGGAAATCAGTTATAACTTTGATTTGCTGTTAACGTAAATGGATAGCAATCGAAGTGTCTTTTGCCTCAATGTACATAATATATAAGCGTTGTAGATAAATAAGTTGCTTTTATAAATA
>BJCM01085783.1:0-16799 GCA_018326385.1 Flaveria bidentis
TAATGCAATTAAACAGTTATTTTGTAATCGATTAAACAATTGTGTATTGCTTAACAACAATATTTTAATGAAATGAATGGTTTTTGTTAAAATGATTCTGCTGCTTAAGTTGTAAATTTATAATGTTTTAAGGCATTTAATGCTTGAATGACCAACTGTGAGGCTTCCGGGAACGAGGCCTTACATAAAAAGGCTTTGGTAAAAAGGCCAGCCAACTGTTTTTCAGTTGATATTTGAATCAAAATGATTAAACCTTTTTCAGAGTTATCTCTTAGAAAATGATATTGAATTTCAATATGTTTTGTTTTTTAATGTTGGATAGGATTAGCTGTTATAAACATTTCAGCGATGTTATCAATGTAAATAGGGATTTTAAGAAAATTGAACCCGTAATCCAGCTGTTGATTTTGTAACCAAAGAACTTGAGAACATCGTGCTGATGCATCTATATACTCAGCTTTTGTAGTTGAGATGGAGACATTTGTTTGTTTCTTACATTGCCATGAGACTAATTTAGGACCCAAAAAATGACAACCACCCGTCATAGATTTATGATCTTGGCAACATCTCCCATAATCATTATCAATATAAACATGTAACTAGAAGTTTCTTTCATAAGGATACCATAACCATAGAGCTGGTTTTCCTTTGAGATATCTGAATATGCGTTTGACAGTAATAAGATAAGATTCCTTCGGGTCTGATTGATACCAGACACAAACAACATACATTATATCAGGTCTAGATGCAGTAAGATACATCAAAGATCCAATCGTAGATCCGTATAAAGTTTGGTCAATTGATTTTCCTTTCGGATCAGGATCAAGCTTGGTATTAATGTCAGTTGTAACATCTGACCCATTATAACCTATAAACCTGAACCCAAACCTATTTCAAACTTTCATACAATAGAAAAATTCATTATTAAATAACTTATTTGTATTGATGCATTAAATGTGTAATTTAATTAATATGATGATTTGTTTTATTTAATTCTCGTTTATTAAATCATTTAACCCATTCATAATAATTTTATAATTTATAAAATAAAGTTTATAAATTTATGAGGTTTTAGTGTTATTTATGAGTTTTAATTATTAAACTATTAATAAATAATTAAATTTCAAAGTTAAACAAATTTATATAGTGATAAAGGTTTCTAAGTACTTTGGGTTATTTTTAAATTAGTGTTTTCAAAGGTAAAGGGTTTAAGTTATAAAATTTAAAACTTAAATTAAAAAGTTTTTACATAAAATGTTAAAATGTAAACCTCAAGGACCAAAAGTGTAAATTCAAGTTAAAACAACCCAACCCAACCCCCCGTCGGCCCTCCCTGTCCTCCGGCCAAAACTCCGGCGGCCCTAAAATCATTCCAAACACTGATTTCAACCTTAACAATTTGATGAATTGACTTCACGAGTTAGTTTCAAACCTGTGACCAGTTAGAAATCGAATTCAAACATTGTCTTTGTATGTTCAATTTAAAATTGATAACCCCTTTCAAATCTTGATATGTTTCAACTCAGACTCAATCGAATTAAACCAATTATATTACCAGAAATGCTTATCTAGTCAACTCGAATTCAAATGACTGATTAATTACAATTGAAACCAAATAAAACTCATCTCACCAAATCAAAACAACCGAATCCGTTCCATTATAACGATCGATTCAAAACAGACCAAATCCATACTATATAAGTGAGGGCAAACCTCATAATCTATTCCCTTAAGCTTTCTATAACCTCAATTTCTCTAACAAACACACACACACACACAAAAGTTTCGATCATCGTACTAGTCGTGACCTTTCTCCCATCTGTCCAACACCCATTCAGATTCAATCTAGGTAATTTCGCACACTAACACACTCAATTTTACATGGGGAAGAAAATCCCCATGTTTGAAATAGGTAATTTCACACAATCCAGATAATTTCACACACTAACACACTCAATTTTACATGGGGCAGCAAAGCCCCATGTTTGAATTAGGCAATTTCACACAATCCAGGTAATTTTACTTGGGGCACCTATTCAGATTCAATCCAGGTAATTTCATACAATCCAAGTAATTTCACACGCTAACACAACATTGTTCTGATGTCCAATTGAATTGAATTCGAATTAGGGTTCATGTGAATTTGGGAAAGAAGCATTGTTTTGTATTTAAAAAATAACTCGGGGAACTTTTAATCATATTATGGTCTTCTGCCCAACCGGTAAACCATATGCATCGTAGATACGTGATCCGGGTTCAATCCCGGGCCACCCTAAATATTTTTTAAACTGATTTTTTTAATCATTTTTAATTCCAGAAAATTATTGTATTATTAAATTAATATAAAAGTCATTTTATTACCTAAATCTATTCCATAAATTATTAATCAATTTTTGAAAAATTCTAAAGGTTATAATTCTATAATTTTTTTATCTTATAAAAATAAATGTTAAAAAAACATAACTAATTCCTTTAAAAAGTTCTAAATTTCTAAAAGTTATTTTAAATCAAATATAAATTCACTTAAATTATTTAAAACTAATATTTTGCAAAACCTTTAAATAATCAATTATTTAACTAAATATTTTAATCAAAGTTATTAATAATTATCATTAAAAGTTAATTATTTGTTTTTCATACTTTGATTCCCAAAATTTATTTAAATCATTATTATAAATATTCAAATAGTCTTTAATAATTTTATAATTACTTATTAGTATCATATAAACATTTAATCTTGTTTTATTTAACCAACATATATCATAAGTTATAATATTTATTTTTTTATATAATCAAACAAACCCTAATTGAAACCGTAATTCATATTTAGTCTTTAATAATATTATTAATCTAACCTTAGGACACTATTATTAGGTTAACCGTGAGGAAAATCGTTAGTGTCTAATTTTGCATTGTTACTATCCTTCAAATCATCTTCTAATATCAAAGTGAGTATTCATTACCCATCTTTATGTTTTATTATTTGGGGAAATCATGTGATCTAATATTCAATCATTACTATTCATTATTATTTTATTTCATTCTAAATTCAATTCAATACATGCTATATTATTACTTGCAATTATATGTTCATAGTTAGATAAACTAGATGATACAATCATTAATTCATGCAACCACGGTAATAATGATAGACCTATTGGTTTGACAAACTCATCCCATTTGTTTAGTCGCGTGGTGATTGGAAGACGGAATCATTCATACTATAAGCCTTTGTCTGTGGACCGAGTCAATTCAGTTAATAGGTTTGATTGTATTGGTTTGTCTTTTGTATTACATTATTGCAATATAAGTCTTACATTGTCATGTGAATTGAACTGTTTCTATATACTTAAACAAACTATATATGTATTCAAACCTGTGATTACTCACCGGCTAATTCGTTAGCTGACCCGTTACTTTTTCACATGATTTCAAGAAATGTTGTTTAGTGGACTTCTTCCTGCTCACATAGGATTGGACTTAGTCAAAAATAAAGAAAACAATATTATTTTATTTGGTTTTTGTTTGCGTTGTAATGTATTACTTGATTAGTATTATTCAATAAAAATTACTTTTAATATTATTTTAACGTATTTAATACATGTGCTATGAGCAATCGATTCGCATTCGTCCGTTCCGATGATTTCGCCGTCAGTTGAGGTATGACATAAGTTGTGGTTCTGATGGATGATAATCTTGCACTTTAAACTTTTTCAAGAGCTTTTCAACGAATTTCTCTTGATTGATAAAAATTCCATCTATTAACTGTTTCACTTGTAATCCAAGGAAAAAAATTATTTCTCCCATAAAACTCATTTGAAAATGAGACTTCATAATCTTTTCAAATTCTGAGTATAATTTTTGACTTGTAGAACCGAATATGATATCATCCCCATACACTTGAACACATAAGAGATCATCAACATCTTTTTTTTATGAATGGAGTCGGATCAATTTTTCCTATTGTATATCCATGTTGGATCAAATGTTGTGACGATATATCATACCAAATTCTAGGAGCTTGATGTTGACCGTACAATGCTTTAATCAGCTTGTACACACAATGTGGATATTCAAAATCTTCAAAACCTTGAGGTTGTTTGACATACACATCATCTGTGATTGATCCATACAAATAGGCACATTTGATATTCATTTGGTACACCTTGAATTTCATATAAGAAGCATAAGCTAGAAAGCATGAATTACTTCAAGTCTTGGAACAGGAGCAAATACTTCTTCATAATCAATTCCTTCCTCATGTGTGTAACCTTATGCAACTAGTCTCGTTTTATTACAAACAACAATCCCTCGATCATATGATTTGTTTATAAACAACCATTTTGTGTCGATGGCATTTTCTCCTTCAAGAAAATCCACAAGCTTCCATACTTCATGCATATGGAATTGTAATAAATCTTCTTGCATAGCTTCAATCCAACTATTGTCCTGTAAAGCTTCAGTAATGTTCTTAGGAACAATTTAAGATAGAAAACACGAGTATAAGCAAAGATTTGCTTGTTTTGAATGACTTCTCGTTGTTCTCTTATTCAAAGGATTGATAATATGTGATATAGGATGTCACTTGTGAATATAAGATGTTAGAATTTCATCTTCTTGAACATTTACATCAAGATTAGTCTGGTTCAAGTCGGAAAGCTGTTGTAATAGATTTGAAGAATGTGGAGTGAAATTGGGAACTTGAGTTGGTGAGTTAATAAAATAGTCAAGCTTATCATTAACAGCTACATCTCCAGAGACAAATGAAGTTCTAGACTCAGGTTGTACAATTTCAGGACCATCATTAGGAAAAGGTTATGAAACATTTGAATTTTGAGAAACGGGAGGTTCTTGAACTTGTTGATCATGAGATTCATAACGAAATGAAGGATCTTTAACAAATGAGAAAAATGGATAATCTGGGCTTGAATCATCCATATCATCATATTTTTCTTTAAATTTTCCAAGCTGATCATTTGAGTTCAAAATCAAAACTAGACAACCAACAGATTTAAGAAAATCTATATTAGGTTTCCCGCCAAACATCAACTCATAAGAAGTTTTCTATTTATTTTTCATCAATAATGTACAACTATAAAAAACATGCAATGGATATGGCTTCATCCTAAAAAGTGATTGGAATACGAGCAACCTCAATCAAAGTTTTGTTCTTCCTTTCTGCAACTCCATTTTTTGTGGAGTTTTAGGAGCACTGAACTAACGAGCAATTCCTTTTTTGCACAAAACATGTCAATATTAGCATTTTTAAATTCAGTTCCATTATCACTTTGAATAATTTTTACTTTTTAATCTAGTTGATTTTTTACTTTAATGATGAAGTCTTTTAACAATTTAGTCGTTTTAGATTTAGCACGCAAAAAGAAAACCTATAAAAATATTGTAAACTCATCGATGATAACTAAACAATAAGATTTCTTTCCAATACTCTGCATATTTACTGGACCAAATAAATCCATGTGCAACATCTATAGAGGCTTGGAATTTGAGTTTATCAGATTGGACTTATAAGACGCTCTATGTTGCTTACCTTTCAAACATGCTTTACAGAGATTTGATGTAGCAAACTTCTTTGTTAGAATGCCTACTACATGGTTTCCTGTAACAAGTTTTTTCATGTTTTTGAAATTGGAATACCCGAGACGTCTATGCCAAAGCTGACTTTTATCATTTGATGCTTGAGCAATTAGGCAAGTTGTTTCCGTTGAAGGATATACTTGAGACATATCTAACTTGTATACATATCAATCACGAACAACTTTAACAACTACCCATTCCTTGCTTATCTGAAAACCTGGATTTAAAATATAACAACAAGATTCATCAAATAAAGCTGAATATGATTTATCACAAATTTGAGAAACGCTTAAAAGATTAAAGTTTAATTGAGCACAATAGTTAACTTTATCAAAGCTGATAATCTCATTTGATATTGTTCCTTCTCCGGTAATCTTTCCACTTGCATCACCTCCAAATGCAACATTAGTACCATATTTCATCTTGAAGTCTTGAAGTAAGGCATGACTGTCTATCATATGTCGGCTACACTCACTATCAACATACCACGTGTTTATTGATCTTCTTGGGCGTACCTGCATTTCAAAGACATTTAAGGTGAGTTATCAACCTAACCCGAGAGGGTCTTGGGCTTGCCATACTTATCAACAATGGTAAATTGTTTAAAATGAAGTTTATTCATGTTAGGTTTCTTTTGAAATTTCAGATTATCAATTTTTTTTCTAAAAAAATTTTGATTATCTTTACTATGCTTAATCCTCAAAGCATTGAAATGTTTTTCAAAATCATCATCAAGAACATTTGAAGCATTAACAGAAACATTCTTGAAAATATTTCTCATGTTAAATGTTCCATTGTTCATTCTCACAGGTCGTGGAATGAAGTTTTCTTGTTTATACAACTTTGTTTTCACAGTATAATAATCATCATAGTCGAAATCGATTCTTTTGAGAGATCTTAAGCCTAAGGAAGGAGGTTGTGATAAACCTTAAAAACCATGATTCTAATTTCTTTGAAATCTTGGATTAACGTATCCTTTCCTTTGCGAGTTCTTTCTGAAGTAACAATCCTCAGTGTTACGGTTTCTTTTATCACACAAGGCATAATATTTGTTGAAATAAGAATCAACAGTTGAATGATTGTTCATATCATTTAAAATGACAGTACTTGTTAAAGTAACATTCAGATGTGTTATGATTATACATATCACGTATGTCACATTACCTTTGTGGAGATTTAAACAACTGTTGATTAACCCTAGATGTGGAAGTTTTGATTTAGGTGTAGTCAGTATATCTGTTTTTTTTATTTATGAGTTTGTTCTTTTGATTTTTAGGTTTTAACTGTTGTTCATTCTTATAATTCCTTAACTCCTTAGATACAAATCTTTTATTAACAATGAAAGACTTAAGACCTGAACCTGTTTTCAGATCAGAGTTACATTTGATCTTTAGGTTTGATGTCATTTCAAGGATTGTATTCATGTCAAAAGTACCTGCTAACACAAACTTCACATGTTTAAATTGATTTTATTGATTGGTTCTTTGAGTTTGAGAATTTTTAGCTTTAGCGGTTGTTTTTCTCCTTCTTTGATTTTTTGTTCTTGGTGATGTTTTGTTGCTTTAGGATTGAATTAAATCTTGAGAAGATTCTTTTTCAGTTTCCTTAGCTTTTTGGTCTTTTTGGTCTTTTTGTTTTAATCCATAAGAGTATGAATCATCAGAACATGAAATATCTAATTTTAATTCCTCTTCTTTAGTTTTCCCTTTCTTCTTGTCATTGATTTCAATGATTTCTTCATCATATTGTTCAAGGTCATATTTTTCAACAACAAATTTATGATATCCTTTAGGAACAAACAACTTCTTATTCTTTGGTCGAGGTTCATAAGATTTAACTTTTATCGGATGACTATTTTTAATCTTTTCTAAGTCTTGTTTCTCAAATATCTTAATATTTATCTTTTCAATTTCACTTTCTACATTAGATTGCATATTCTTTTTATTGTCATGAAAGACTTTGAGCTTTGCTTTGTTTCAGGTGAGTGATCATGTGTGTTAAAGTTCTCAAGTAAGGTGTTAAGATAGATTCAAGCATAGGCTCATGTGTGAAACATAGAGCTATTTCGTCTTTATCCTTTCTTCCACTTACCAATTGTTCAACTATAGTTTTTGAACTTTTAACTTTGAAAAGATCAACCTGAGTTGCAGCATGAGCCAACTTCTCTTGTTCTAGATTTGTAGTCATCCTTTAAAGTTGTTCTGTTACTAGTTCAAGTTCTTTGAGAGTTTTATTCTATGAAGTTTGAAGAGATATGATCTTGTCATTAGAGATTTTATGATCAATTTTGAGTTTGTTGTGCATTAATTCTTCTTGTTTGACTTTATCACATATTTTAAAAGAGTATGTTTTGTAATATTCAACTTGTTATTGTTGGGTATTCTACCTTTGAAGAAATTGAATATTTCCAATATTATTGAAGTTGAAGACTTGAAGAACAAAAACAACAAAAATATTAGTCTAGGGTTTATTTTGTAATTATTGTAAATGTTAGATTAGTATAAATATTAACATATATTATTATTGTAAAGGGTGAATGGTTCTCCAAAAATATGTGAGAATTAGTTCCATCACCTACAACATCATATCATCATCCTTCATGGATGATGATTTCAACATCAAATCAATAAACATCAAGCAATAAACACTTTTGTGTTCATCATTAGTATATTTTAGCATCGAATCATCAAGTTTTGTTATTATCAATTTGAATCCTAAGATTCATGCTCAACGATCCCGTTTATATCGGGGACACACAGTTTTAAACATGATCTGTGCACATTTTCTCTCCGACTTCCATGGGAATTTCTAGATAAGAAGGTGAAGTCTTGGTATCTGATGATAAGTGTTCAACCTTAGGTTGTTCTGACTGAGCCATGAGAGCAATTTCTTCTGAATCTTCCTTTGGATCAGATTTAGCACTCTAATCATAGTCTTCATCATTCTTTGAATCACCATTTGCCTTGGGATCATTATCTTCAGACCAGTCTTCATTATAAATCTCAACAACAAGAGCTAAACCAGAAGTGAGATCAAATGTAAACAATTATGCATATGCACTCTAGTCATAGCCATCTTTGATGCTAACAACAAGAGCTTTCTTTGACTCTTTAGTTGTTTTTTACTCATCTTTCAGTTCTGCATAGGAAGACTTTGATATGGCTTCTGAAAGGTTTTCTAAGACTGTTGCTGATATCTTTGATTGCTAGATCTAGCTTGACCATTCCTTCCTTAATTTCTTGGAGCTTTACATTCTCTTGAAAAATGACCATAGCTATTACAATTGAAACACCTTGACTTTGATTTGTCGAAGCCAACAGTTTTGTTTGCACTTGGCTTGTAATTTTTGTTCACGTAAGGGTGTTTCTGAGTCCTATAAGCTATCATCACCTTTTGTCAGTTAAAATCCATCTCTTCCACATCATTAGGATCCATCTTAAACAAATCTTGCAAAATCAAATCAACTTGAGTTAAATGACTACCTTGATAAGCCTGAAAACTTGCCATGAAGGCAATAAAAGCATATTTTGACTCTTCATCATGCAATAGGATATTTATAACATCTTTAACTTTGCTAGGTTTAACAAAATTAGAAGATGGCGTCTCACTTTGAGGTTTAGGAATTTGAGTTGTGGAGGAGATTGAGTTTGATTTGTATAGACATGAGCACTTGTGTAGGTTGAGTCTGTAAAGAAAACAGCTCCAACAAACAAATCACCCTCATCCATTGGAGAACTGTCATCTTTAGCCACAAATACATTCTCTACTGTGTTAGCTGGAGATGCAACATACTTATATTGAGAAGTGTATGAAGATCTATCATTGTTTCTTGAACTCTCATCAATTTCAACTAATTCTATTTTGGTAGTTAAAAGATCAAGATCCATAAGAAACTTTTTTGTCTGCTTCAACAAAGTAACTGTTTATTTCCATGAAGATGGAAGAGTATTAAGAAGACTATCATTTAGATATTGGAGATAATTCTTCACACAAACAGTTGCCATTTTAGTGATTAGTTGCACAAATCTGTTCATCATCTTATTTACTATTTCTCCAGAATGATGCTCAAACAACTCCAATTGTCTTTTGAATTTCTATTTTTTGAGATCTTGTATTTCCTTACCACCTTCATAAATAATCTTCAAAGCTTCGTACATGGTATAACCAGTTTGATAACTATCAAGTCTAGTCAGCACCTCCAAAGATAAACCCTTACACATCAGTGAGTAAGCTTTAATATCATTCTTCACTTTCTTTAAGTCATCACCATGTAGATCATTCTCAGGATAAGGTTCTTAAGAATCTTTGGTGTAAACAAATTCTATATCAGGATCATCTGATGTAATAGGAATATGTGGTCCTTTCTCTATTGACTTTCATAGATAAGTATCAATAGAGTTGAGATGATGTGTCAATCTAAGAGACCAGTTCTTGAAATCAACTTTGTTCTTCAACTTAGGAACTCTTTTATCATAATCTTTAGACTTAACCATTTTGAGTTTAGAATTTAAGAAAATAACCTTTTTTGTTGTTTTTAAAGTTTGAAATGAAACAAAGAAATGAAGATATTTTTGGATTTTTATTTTAAAATTATTTTCTAAGTGTTGAATGAAAAGTGTGAATTCTGATGCGCTTGATGTTTGTGAAACGCCCACTTTGAACTAGAAACACCTAAGGGGATGCCTTAGTAGAATTCCAAAACGCCCAACTGATGAAGCACCTGAGCAGTTGTAAAACGTCTGAATAATTGTCAAACGCCTGAACCGTTGTCAAATGCCTGAACATTTGTCAAACACCTAGTTTTCAAATGACTGGCTACTTGGTTAAAATTTCCAAATTCTAAACCTAAAGCGCCTTAACAGTCTTCAGACTAGAATTATTAGGTTTCAAAAACATCCAAACAGTGTTAAAACTCCCAAACAGTGTCAAAACGTCCAACTCTAACACACCTGAACAATGTTTATGCGCCTAAACAATTGTTATGGGCCTGAACACTTGAGCAAATTTCAGATGATTTTAACACTTCAAGCGTCTAATTCATCATCTTCATAACAACCTAATCTTATCAAATTTTTCAAAACTTAATTAATTGATCTGAGAACTTCCAATAAGGTAGTATATAGATCGATAATCAATCCTAATTCATCATTTCTCTCATTAACAACAATTAACCTGTTTTTCAGATTGAATTTGAGTTCAAATATGAAGAACAACTTTCGCACACAAATCTGAAAATTTATATCTGAATGAGTTAAACACCAAATTGTGATTCAATTCATGTTTCTGATGATGAAACACAACTGAATTTAATAATAATTGATCAAATTGCTATCAATCACAGATAAAAGTGATTCATAGAACTCAAAAAGTCGATCTAAAGCTCAAATCACTAAACCGAAAGCTCTGATACCATTTGATAGGTTCAAATGGATTGATTTGTGCTGATATTGTGATGCAATGATCAATTATAAACACAAAGTAATCAAATAATTGCAAATACTTCAAAAATTCATAGAGATTTCATTAAAAACAATTACAAATGGATACAATGTACGTGAATAACAGAAAGAAGTTCTAATTGATTTGTTACCTGTAAAAATACATATTATATCCTATTTATACTAACAATGAAAATAGGAACATATATTTATACAATAAGTCCTTATACTATGATAAAAAAAACAAAAACATAAACACTAATTCTCATCTTGAGAATGAGCTCCAACATATGTTTTGCGTATGCTATTTTCTTTTGCTATACTTATGAACCCTTTTGCTATGCTTATGGTTCATAGATCATATCATGTTGCAAAACATGAGCAACAAAACTTTTTTGGCTGCATGCATTTTCATTTTCCATTGCTTAATATTTGTATTTGGTTAAGGTTTGTTAATTTTGTCTGTTCTTTGGCTTTGTAACATTGACTGTTGATCTTTGTGCGGTGCTTTGGTTTGTCATTTTGGTTTTTATTTTGCCTATGGTTTTGTGATACTTCATGTAAACTTGCTTATATATGTTTTGAGTTTTGACAGTTGAATGTATAGTAGCTCTTTTATGTTCAAATTTATCAACTAAGATAAAGCCTGGCTAGCAATGTATCAAGAAACGAAAGCGCAATGTATCAAGAAACGAAAGTGGTTCTTCATGCAAGGCCGCAACCCTTAAAGTTGTTTTCTTTCTTATTTAGTTTCTTTTCTGGTAATATATAATATAAGCTCATGTTCTTAAAGGGCATATGTAGCATCTTCTACAAATTTCACAATATCAAATGATGACCAGAGTCTTCTTTAGAGCACACGGTGTGGTTTCAAATAAAACTACCCTAAAGAAGAGGTGGCATCCGATGATTTTTTGTTCACATACAAGAATACCACCCCTAAATCTAGTAAACAAATAAACCATGGACCAGGAATGTTGACCGGTACTTACCGGTTAAGATACGAGTCAGAAAGAAAAAATATTTATTTGGAGAAAGCTATGAAAAACTTGGATGACTCCGTATAAAACGAAAAACATTGGAAAATCTGAAAATCCTTGGGAAGCCTCTTACCTCCCTTGTAGCAACAACAGTAAAACTAGAACCTGACAAGGCTAACTGCGAGCTTTTTTTCTTTCATATTTTGAAGTACAAAGACGCAGTGAACACAAATGATAAAGCTATACTATGGTTGGAATGAAAAATGATGATGCTAAACATAAGTGCTTCTGTAAGTTTAGCAACGTGTTATTTTATGTGACTCAAATGTAAAACCAAATAGATAAAACAAAAAATCATCTGGAAACTATTGCCTCTTTGTTAAGCAAGATGAAATCAATCCTATAAAAGTTATGAACCACATCAATTAAGCATAACAGAATCGAAGATGGGCGAGAACGGACCACAACCTCTCTGTAACTCCACCTCGATCTGTCATAAACATTCAAAAAGAAAAGATAAATTGCTTGGGTTTGTATGAAGACACATAGAGAGGATTCTTGACAACACTGAAGTTCGATGGTTTCTTCCCCAGCGTCTACTGCGTGCACCCACAAACAACACTGTTTTGTTAGCCCTAAGTAAGAAAATATAATTACCCATTAGTTCACGTATTTGGTATGACCATCATGTTTAAGTTTGTTTGTCATCCCTACATTCAAAGAAACCTCTTCCAAAGCAATAAATAGCAAGAGCATATGGTAGCTGGATAAACTCCAGTTTAATCAAAGGTCAAAAGTCATAACATACATATTTGCTTATTTACTAAAGAGATGAAATGTTCAATGAATGGGCCTAAATCATCTATTCTATCTTGATCTGCACATGCTGTTCCTCATCTGAAATAGAAGATTATAAAGAAACATGAGCTCAAACTAGAGGTTAAGTTGCATATAAAATCAAACTAAATATGGTTCACCATCTGAGGATAGATGCTAGAGTGCTAAAATAACATGTTTTAGAAGTAGGAACGATAACAATCTAAGGATAAAAATCCATGCACTAAAAATAAACACATAAAGATATCATATCTTTCATCCAATCATGAAAATCTAAAAACTCGACAAAACACTTGTTCTCACCTATGGAGTGGTAGCAAGACTTGTGATACATGTAATACAAGATGAGTGGGTGAGTTTTTGAATCCATAAACCTACTACTTATTTTACTCGTTATATTTTATCCTCATCTACACCACCTAAACTACTTCACTGCCTCAAAAGAGGCTAGAACCCCCGCCACTTGACTGAGGGCATACATGGGGCATATGTCCTTTAGTATATGCCTACTACTTGCACCCAAGAAACTATTAAGGGTACCCCATTATGACTTTATATTTGAAGAATTTTTATGTTATCTAATTTAAAATATAATTATATTTTCTCTAGTAACTTTTAATACATCATGTTTTGTATAAATTCAAAAATGTTTTTTTTATTTTTATCTGCATTTTGAGATAAATGTTGTCATACACTAAGTGGTATTCCATAAAATATATTGTATTAGATACGACTCAATATGTGATCAAACCTCTAATGAAATGCGTGTAAAAATAACACATCACGAGAGTTATAATAGAAAAAAAGTTACACAAATAAATAGAAAACATAAAAGGAATTTTAACAAAATGGTTACACTAGGGTGTAATTGGTAATTTCAATGGCGCAAATTTTCAGGTCAGCAATATGCAAAAACAATGGACTTTTCTAAAGAACCCTAGTAAGGTGTAATTGGTAATTACACATATGAGGGAATATTTCCTACCTGATTAGTGCTAGTAATTTTTAATTATCACTCATCTCGTCTACAATAATAATAAAAGTAAAAGATATTTTTAGCATCATCTACACCAGAGAGAAAAATTCGTATTCAATTTGTAGTTTTTTAGACGTAATACTATCCGTTTGATAATAATCCAATATAAACTGATTTTATCATCAAATTCACTTACATATCTAACATCCACCCATTACTAGAGTCATTTAGGCGTCGTATTTCACAGATTACTCGAAAGAAAACAAGCTATAAGAATGCATAACTTTACCTGATGGTAAGCATTGCCGCGTCATCATAAAAAATATGGGTTGTTAGGCTTATGAAGCATGAGCCCCAACTTAGATTTTGATACTTGTGCATCATATACACTATTCCTCCGCCTCAAAATATGTAAAGCATTGGACGAAAATCTAGACACATAGAGAGCGGCACCAATGCTGAGGGTGGAGGTTTCACTACCAATGGCCAAGGCATCCATTAGTCTCTTATATTCCTCCTCCAATATTCTTTCATGCTTCCTTTTACAGTGTCTCCGCCATGCAGACTGTATGTAGCATGCTGCCCATGTCCTCCACTGCTGTGAGTAGAACCTGAAATATTATACACAATTGAGAAGTTTATCAACTAATATAGAATACCAAGAATGGGGGAATTTTACTTTGTGAATACCTAAAAGTATGTTGGACAACCCTACTATGAAGATGCCTAAACTGGGATCCGATGAACATAAGATCATCATTCACTAAAGCAAAAGCTTCAACGTCTGTAACTGATGTGACTGTTCTAGTTGAAAAAGGGAGTTTTTGACTTGTAGATGCAGGATCCAAAGCCCATGTGAGAAGCTCTTCTCCACAGAAGTCACCAGCCTTGAGGTTACTAGAATTGAAGAAGCCAGTCCTTCCACCATCGGTTGTTGTGCTTATTACCTCGCCACGTGCGATGAATAGCATTTCACGTACCGGATCACCTTCTCGCATTAAGTAGCTATTCGTTGTGTAAAGAACTGGTTTCAGACGGTCACACATAGCATCCAACAAATGTTCATCCATTGCTTCAAACGATGGTACCTGCAGTAAAACGTTAAATCCTGCTTAAACAAATTTTAATTTGAAATGTCACTAATGTCATATTAACAGGAAGCCTCTCACTCTCATTAGTGAAGGCAAGAAAATATGACGCTTTATGTCCATTTTTAAATCCCGAGGAAGGTCTCTAACAAAGGAATCTAACTCAACACCACGCGTAATTTTCCATTTGTATTGCTTGTGTCTCCTAACTCGCTGCCTCAACTCCTCAGGGAGGGACATATATGACATAAGATCCTCTGCTTCTCGCCTTTTCTCTTTCATCTCCTCCATTCTAAGAGTCAGGTTTGAGAAAGACTGCAAGTATTTCTGTAACAGTAGAAACAGTTCAAGTGTTCAACTACTAAAAAAGCTCATGAAAATCCTATATTCTGGAGATGCATGTTAATGGTTAGACTATAGACCATCATATATTCTTGAGGTATGCACCCAATTAGATTTTTACAGTATTTGACTTCTATGTGGGTTATGGGATCATTGATTCCTGAGGATGCTAACTACAGAGTTGTTGGTTAGTGTTTGAGGATTCCTGAAATTATCCCTCCTGTTGAGGCCCCTTCGGATCATATGATTAGGATCAATCACGGATGAACATCGATTATGAGTATGCACAGATTTGTGCAGGGACTCGGTGGAAACAGAGTCAAACACAAGAACAATAATCACACAATAAAAACTGATATTCCACACATAATTCGACATACAAATAGGGTATTTATACCCTTACAATGAAGGTTATTAACTAACAAAACTAGCATAATTAACCCTTTAATTCCGGCCTAATTTACATGTTTGACTTTTTCTATTTTGACTTTTTAATCTGACTCTAAATAAACATTAAGTCATATGATTTAGGATTGTCTTGATTATGATCTTCCAACATTCACTCCCCTAATCAAGATAATCCTTAAACTAGTTCTTGTTCATCATTGCAGTCCATCTTCTTCCCTTTTTTCTTCTAACTTGAAAAGTTTTGAAAAACTTTAATCCTTGATGCATAATGAAATGACAACTTCTATTCCCTTGATCCTCTTGATCTTCTGCTACTTCCCTCTTGACCAGTAGGGTCTGAAACAATCTGGGAGAACATGGGCAAACCACCACTCCATTGTGGTTTTCCAAAATATGCATCTTCGTTTGATTTTCTTTGATCACACTGGGTTTTGATCAAACCTGCCTTGCTATTGAAAGTCAAACCTGCCTTGCTAATGAAAGTCAATCTCGCCTCCTACTAGTGACAATCAATCTCGCTTTCTGCTGTTGACAATCAAACCTACTTCTCTACTGTTGATCTCGATCAATCTCGCTTCACTACTAATGATCTTTAAACCCTTGACCAATTTCTAAACCTTTATTTTCCTCTTTTGTTTACAACAAATACATTTCATCATTTTCTTTTCTTGAAAGAAATATATTTGTAATTCCTTTAATAAACAAATACTCTTTAAAAACATTCTGCCTTCTCTTCTTTCTTAAATTACCAATTTCCATTCCTGTTGACTTTCCAAAAAAGTCAAAATTGACAAAAACAAATCCTATAATATTGCCTCTGCCAAATCGTCCGATCAACGCTTTCCGTAGGCTTTCCAATTCTGATTCTTCTAATTAAATCGTTTATGATCTGTCTGTGTCTGATCAAGAACACAATTTGATTTCGTTTTTCTTTTCCGATTGAAAAACGAACGTGTTCGGGAAGAAACTTGAATATTTTGATTTTTGTTCTTGATTTAAGAAACGATTTTGCATAATCAATTCTTGAAAACGTTAAATGGATCGATGACGAAATGGTTGACTTTCGATTTCAATAGTTTTCTGTCGTTTTGATTGGCGGAATATCACCGGAATCTTCTGTTCTTTGATAAACGGT